>JAJUPC010000740.1:0-94213 GCA_023614405.1 Avena insularis | reverse complement strand
AGCATCCTCGATAAAACCTATGCAAATAGCAAATACTTAAGATATTGAAGATGCTCATTGTACATATGTCATTTTGATATGGGATAGCTCTACATGTCACATGGGGCAAGGGGTGCCCAGGATGTGAGTTCTCCATGATACATGCTACTGACAATGACAAGAACTTACTTGTGACTAAAGTTGGAAGTAGCTATGAAGGTTGATGCTGGTAAATGAAGCAAGGGCATGAGATTTTCAACTTATAACTTGTGAAGCATATCCTACATATTTGTGTCAGTTTAACCTTAATCACCTCAGAATACTTATGATGGGGCGTAATGAGAGTGAGAAAGCTAATAAGTACCATAATTTTTGGAAGCTCTTTATGAAACTTGAAATCTGCTTCCCTCATGGAAGAGACCTTTCTTTTTGCTTTTATGTTAGAGTCTCCATCTTACATCTTTTATGCACCCGATTGAGAGAGCATAGTGGTCATTCTTAGTTTAATGTGCATTTAATCCCAAAAGAACTTGTTGATTGATTCATAACTTTGATATTGCTTGTTCTTAAATTATTTGTATCTAGTCACCCTTATATGAACTTTGAAGGTGTCCCTATGCATTTTATGTTTTGCTATACCATGAGGACAAGCTGAATACCACTCTTATTATGTTTTCTATATGTGAAACAAACAAGCGTCTTTCAATGCATTGTTATTCATGATCTTTTTATTTCTACCTTTCATATTACAAACATAGTTCTTATGTCTTTATTGTTAGAACTTTTATCTTTCATGCTCATGTTTAGGAAATGTATTATGATCCTAGCTATCAATGTTTTACAAATACCTTGATTAAGATTGTGATGGTGCATGTCACCTAAAAATTATTCTTTTATCCTTACCTACTCAAGGGCAAGTAGGAGTTAAGCTTAGGGATGCTTGATACATCATAAGCATTATCTATAATTCTTGATGCTCCACATGCTTGTTTTATATCAACTTTCTTATGTTTTGTCCACACTTTGAGGTGTTTTTATACATTTCTACGGAACTTCAAACCTATTAACAAGATGCCAGTGCCGGTTGCACCTTTTACGCTGTTTTGGTTTCAAAAAAGCTAGTAGGGAAATATTCTCGAATTAGACGAACAAAAGCCAAAGTCAATATTTTACCCGATCTGTACAATTCAGAGAAGCGTAGAAGGGGGGACGGAATTGGCCACACCTACGTGGCCGCGACTTGAAGCGCCACCGGTGGTGTGGGCCGTCGGGCCTCCATCGACCTTGCTCATTCGCCTATATATTCACTACAGGGCGAAAACCCTAAGGCGTCGAAATCACGAAAAGAGTGCATGGGCTGCCGCCATCTCTGAAGCTCTTCCGACACCCTGTCGAAGGGAGAGATCATCCACAGAGCCTTCTTCATCACCATGCTTGCCTCCGGTGTGATGTGTGAGTAGTTCATCATTGGCCTATGGGTTCATGTAGTATCTAGATGGTTGGTTCTCCTCCTTTGTGTTATCATGTTTAGATCTTGTGAGCTCCGTTCATGATCAAGATCATCTATTTGTAATCCTATATGTTGTGTTTGCGGGGATCCGATGGATATTGAGATGCTATGTCAGATTGATTATTGATTCTATCATGTCTATGTTATTTGTGATCTTGCATGCTCTCCGTTGTTAGTAACTATCTTGGCCAAGTAGATGTACGACTCCAAGAGAGTATTATGCTGGATAGTAGGTTGGATTCATGCCTCTAATGTAAGGAAGTGATAGAAATCTCTAAGGTTGTAGATGTGTTATTGCTACTAGGGAAAACATCAATATTTTGTCCATGAACCAATTGTATTGTTTACTTTACACTTTGCTTAATGCGATTATCATTGCTTACAACTTAATCTGGAAAGGGTTTGACGATAGCAGGAAGGTGGATTATTAGTCATAGATCTGATTGGATTACGATCTATGTATTATGTTGTAATGCCCAATCAAATCTCATAGGAGTCAAGATGTCTAGTATGTGCATTGTTATGCTTTCTCAATCTGTCGATTGCCCCGCTATAATTTGTTTACCCAACATGCTTTTTATCTTAAGGAGAAACACCTCTAGTGAACTATGGACCCCAGTCCATTCCTTTTACCATTGATATACCATCACCATTTCTTGTTTTACTTTACTGCGAGTAGCTCTTATCTTCCCACACTATATGTTTAATCCTTTGTTTTCAGTAAAAGCAGTGAGATTGACAACCTCACTGTAAGTTGGAGTAAAGTTCTGTGGTTGTATTGTGCAGGATTCCAAGTTGTTAGCAACACCTTAGAGTTGTTTCCTTGCTCCCTCTTGGTTCGATAACCTTGGTTTTTCATAAGCTGAGGGAAAACTTGCTCTGCTCATCATACCTTCCTCTTGGGGTTCCCAGCAGGCTCTACATTTTGAGCCACATAAGACAATTGGAATAGCGACCACTTGACGCAGCATATCCTCATTTATTCTCTTACGTGATTGATAAAGAATGCTTAGTTCAGCAAGCAATATCAGTTACATGGATGTTGGAGGCTTTCCATGTGCCAATTTCTCCTAAAGCTCATGATGGTTTACTCATGTTACAAGATCGACTTGCTTCTATTACATTGGATCCCAACACTGGCGATAAATGGAATAATTTACACTCAAAATCATGGGAGTATGTTGCCAATGTTATGTACATGGTTTACTTCTAGCACATTGCAAATCACTTTCCCTCTAAATGGCTATGGAAGAGTAAATGTATGTCCAAACACAAGTTCTTTGCTTGGTTAACTATTCATGATCGCATCAATACTAGAAATGCTGCTCGTGGACATTGGAATATTCTGGATGATCATAATTGTGTCCTTTTTCCTTGCCATGTCTTGTAAGATTGGTCACACCTCTTCTTTGTCTATCAAATATGACATTGGATTTAATGTTTCTAGTGCATGTATTTGCTTAGTAGAGAATGATGGAATTAAGATTGATGCTTGACAAGTTCATCTTGTTCAGGGCTTGTGTACTCTCGATGTGAAAGAGAAGTTGTATTCATGATTCTTGGTGCCTTATCTGAAAAATGTTCTTCCATATATATGTGTTTTGGAATATTTGCTTTTGTATTTTGTGGGCTTGTTCAAATGAAAGTAATAATATTCAAATGATCCTAATTTGATACTTAGGAAAATGATTTGAACCACGATCATTTATCTCTTATTTGCTTGTGGTTTGCAATCCTATAACTTGGCTTGATAAACCCTGTCCCTAGTGGCACTTGTTGTGCTAGTACTCTTGTAGTGCTTCCATTAATTGGAACATGCCCGGTATTAACTAATAACGAGTTTAACCACCTTAACGCTTTATTATTACCTTGCTCTAAATTGGGTCAAGGATGCAAAAGACTAAGACCTAGTATTATTATATATATAAATAACACATTCTAATGTTGGATTTTATCAAACCCAAGGATGAGATTTGCATACCACTATATGCAACTACGAGATAACTTCCTATATATAACTACCTCGGTGAATTACGCTCTTAGTTGCAAGCCTGGATGGTGAAATAGTTAAAAATAATGCAGTGGGGCCAAATACCACTCCACAGGTGAACCTTTTGGCCATCCTAACCATTATGAACATCGGGACAAGAGCAATGCGTGTCGTGAAGAAGGATCGACTACATACACAAATGAGTATGTATGCAAGCCACAAGCAGTCCTCGAGCCATTCCATCTAAAAAGAAATAGAAATATTACAGCAGCCATACGGCAAGATCCAAATATCCTAGATAGATATAATAGTTTAGGATATCTCCTCATACATCAAACATCGAGTGTCGGTGAGCGGAAAACAAGATCAAGTGCTGGATAAAAAGCAAATCGGCATAAGATGCCCCATAAATAAACACATCCAGCCCACGGATCTCACGGATCCCGTTCCGGAATCTCTACACGGTGGCCGTTGCCAACATCGTCCAGATCTCCTCCAGCAATATCCATCTTGCGAGTATACTGTTCATCAGATCAAACAATTTATAATGTGAGAGACCTAAATTTTCGGCAGTCTTCATGCCTCTAAAGGGACACACACAGGGTAGCGCTTAATTGCGACAAAAGATAATCCCTAACAATTCTATAGACTCGCTAACCATCCGCCTAACCAAAGATGAGCGGATGTCCATTAATTGAGACAACAGTTATAACGGTAATAGCAGATCCATCCTCCTCCTAAACACCAGCGAGGAAGCGGATGACAACCCCCGTCCAGATTGGCGGTTTATTAACCATTCCGCAGGTGTTGCACTATTTACTAGTCGTACTTAGTCAAATTAAGCGGTACTCTAGTTATACTTGTGCATGATCGGAAGCTGTGCTCCAAGTGCGTCCATAACGCGGACACGGCTTTGAAAGATTTACCCTACAGGGGTGCACAAATAGCAACACACTCGATCGACCTGGAAAAACCAAATCAAAACCCAGAGGCATTCACGACAAGCGATCACGAGGATTGAGAAATGTTTGAGGCCACCCCATTAAGCTACCCATAGCGAAGTTGGCGGCTGAGACGGACCCAAGGTTTGCGTCGATGGTACATGTAGTTGAGGAACCCAAAAGTGTATTTGGGATTGTCGATACTGGGCACTCGCATCCAAAAAGCAGTCAGGTGCTCCTCGCACAATCTTAAATAAAAGCGATAAAACATGGCATAGAAATGCAGGATAGTAATAAGCCCCAAACTACTTTTGTGGCCCCGAAATAAGAATGAATCAAGCTACTGCAGCTCGGGGGTCCAGGCCTCTGGATGTGGATAGTCACGAATAGTCGAGGAGCAATCAAGTGCACGGGGTCCTCACGGGACACAAGTGAGCATGAAGAACCAAATGGAAGATATTGCTCACAGGTGCCACTTTCATTAGTTATCCATTACTACTCAGTTAAGTTGTTTAGGTACCTCGTTATCCATCGACTCTCACATACCCTACATGCTTTGTTCTCGACCCGCATGGCTCAAACAACTCCTGTAGTAATGGCTCATGGGATGGAGGAACAAGCTTGGAGTTTAAAAAGTAAAGGCTATACAATACTGGATTCAATTTAATGCAATCAGCGACTCAATTATGCAAGAATAAGATAGAAGCGGTGGGTACTATATGTATGCAAGCATGTGATAGTGCTTGCTGGCGGCTCAGTTGAAGCGAGGAAGGATCCAGGTAGTGCTCACAGGATTCGATATATCCCACCTTCATTGTCTGACCGAAGAAGAACCAAACAAACAAGGGCCAACATAAATAGAGTGCACAAGCATATGAATTACAATCGACAAACAAACAATCATGCCATGATGAATGATGCACAATTTGCATGGCAATAATGTAGCATAGCATGGGTGAGGTGTGATTTTTGCAAGATTAAAGCATTTTATTAAGTTTTAGCGGTTTGCTCTCATAACACTTGCTGTATACTCATATTTATATGATGCATGCTGCAATTCAGAACATGGAATGCATGGTTAGAGCGGGCTCGTCGCTGATCGATTTAGACATATTATTTGTCAAATTTGGGTTGTAGAATTAAAGTTATTAATTATTTAAGAAAAGGCATTTTATTGCATTTAAACAATTTCGAAAATTTAAAGTGCTCAAACATTAATTTGAATAGCATATTTGAATCCCTCACATTTTTCTGATTCAAAAACATATATTATTTGTCAAATTTGGAATTACCAATTATAAGTTATTAATTTATGGATTTAAAAACATATAAACAATTTCTGAAAATATTTTTATTTTAGAAAACGATGGCCGGGACTTTTGTTACCCTGGGGCTCTCTACCCACAGTCACAGAGACGCGGGACCAGTGTGCTGACTGGGTCGAGCTAGTGTGGCCGGAATTGAACCGGTTTTTCTCACTCGGCCGAAGTTATCCTCGGTCTATGACCAGTGGGACCGCAGCGTTGGCGGCCCACGGCGCATGAGGGTGACCAGTGGCAACCCCGGGGTCGAATCGGTGGCGGTACAAAATTACCAGGGGTGCTTTTAGAAAAGTGCCGGGAGGAACCGGATCTGACGAAGAAAAACTGCTAGCTGCATCGATTTTTCGAAAGACGATGGCGAGCAAACCGTTGGAAATTGTGCGACGCTGCAAAACAAAGTTATGAGCCAACGTCGAACTACAACTTTGGTGTTTGGAGCTTCGCCAACGGAGGTCTGCAGCGGACGGGGCAAGGAGATGAACAGAGGAGATCTCGCGGTTTAAAAACTGACGGAAAAATTTGCAGAAACGGGCTGAGATCGGGCTGGTTTGCGACGACGATTGCGACCGAACGGCGACGAATTTCGACCTGCCGTAAAAAGGAGAGTTGAATAGGATTTCTCGGGCTACAACTTTGGTTCAGCAAGATCGCACGGATACGGCCCACATCGATCGGAATCTGCGGAAGAACAGAGGTGCGCTAGGTTTCCGCTGTTGTCGGTTGCGCGCGCGGCGAGTGCGGTCTGCGTGCGCGCGGCGTGCGGCGTGCGAGCGGGAGATGGCGGCGCCGGTGTGTTACAAGGGCGGAGGAGAGCTAGGGCAGGGAGAAGAAGCTCACCGGCCTTGTCGGCAAGGTTGGAGAACGCGACGCCGACGGGGAAGGTGCCGAGAGGGAGTAGACGGTGACGGCGAGCGTGCGCAGGGACGGCGCCGGCGTGTGCTGCAACCTCGTCGAGGTACTTCTCCTCCTTCCTGGGAGGCACAGGACGATGCCGGGCTCACGGGCGAGGTCCTCGACAAGGTTTCCCAGCGGCACAATGGTTCGGCCACGGCCTGAACATCGACTGCGCGCGGGGTGCTTTTGCTTGGAGAAAACGAAGTAGATCGCGATGGGGATGGAGCAGGTCGGGAGAGGGTTGCCTCGGATGCCCTCTGCTGCTACTTTATGCGGAGAGGAACTAGGACACGGCAGAGACGTGAGGCTGCTGGCGAGCACGTGCTTGGGAGGGAAGGAGATAAACAGTGGGGCATGCCACGGTCAGGTTGGTCTTCTCTCTGTTGCTCGAGCCCCACCAACAGGAAAAGATCAAACAAAAGCAGGCGCTGGGTGGTGGCGTGTTAGGGAGGCCAAGGTCAGGTTCGACAAAAACTTAGCTAGTTGAGGTTGCCCCAGGTGGTTTTTTGGTTTAAAAGAGTGTGTAGGTGCGTGTATACACATGGCCAGAATTTTTGGAAAAAACGAAGATTGGAGTTTTTATATAGTCCAAACTAGATTAGATGGGACTAGTTTTAGACAAAACTTTAGATGGATTTAGGCTGGGGGCGCGCTGCAGCTGGGAGGAAAAAGAAAAGGAGGCTCGGGTTGCTTTGCATGCTCCAGCAAGAATCGGCCCATGACAACACTCCACGATCAAAACAAACAAGGCAAAAAAATAAAACGTAAAGAAAGGAAGCATGCATGGGTGTCTTATATTTCATGTGCCTAGAGGATCTTGTTATTGCATGTGTCACATATACTTACATGTGGGGCTTATTTTGTGAAAACAAAATAATACATGCATACACCCTACCAAAAGAGAAGAGGCATCAAAGAGTTGGACAAGGATTGATCTAAGAGATGGTTTGGGGGTTGATTTGAATTCATTCAAATGAGTTCCCCAAATGAGCAAAATTCCATATGCATCCAAGGAAAACAAGAGATCAAGCAAAGAATGGTTATCTTGCATGGGCCATGCATGAACCTTAGATAGGCCAAATTATATTTGTGAAAACAAATACAAGCTCAAATGACCCATTTAGCCCATGCACTCAAAATTTGAATAAAACTGACATAAAGTTTTAAGAGGTTAAATAAAACATCAATAGAAGAACTAGAATAAGATGGAGATGTGGGGCTTATATTTCATGCGACATGAAGTAATGATACCACACATAGCATACATGCACAAGGAATTAACACATGGTTGGAATTAAACCCATATGTCAAGAATTGATGAAATAAGCATGAATAAATATAATGGAAATGCTAGTGTGTATGCCACTAGATGATTATATGGTCCCATTTGTATTTAGATATACCCTCATTTAGAAGTAACCATAAGAAGATGTAAAAGTATCCCCACATGTGACCCACATCATTTTATATTGTGAAAACAATAGTAAACACCATTGGGGCATGTGGTATAGAAGGATCCATCTTTATATATGAGCTGGACAAGACCCAAAGAGAAGATGCAAAAGCCCACAAGTATTTTGGGATGGTGGATTTATAAGGTGGTGACAAAGAAAAAGGTGGTGGAGTTGATAAAAGATATGCCCCCAACTCAACTTGGGCATCAAGCATTTATCAAGAACCAAATACAATATATCAAGAGGCAAATACAATTAATAATGCATATGGGATAAGAACCAATTGAAAAGGGTTTTATATGATGCTCAAATGCAAGGTGGCATGATGACGTGAGCATGATATAATTATGATGCAACAATTATATGTAGGAAGTAGCCATTATATTATTAAACCATGTAGCATTACCATTGTTAGACAATTGGGATGCTACTATACCTCAATATATGTCTATGTAAGTAGATAAGATCAAGTATCGTGGTGGATTTGTTGTAAACCTACTAGTTACGCTAGTGGATGATAGGTTGATGTTGGAGATAATCGTGGTGGATCTTGTGATGTTCTTGATGGGGAACTCCCTCTGCTGCCCTACTCCTCCTAGCTCTGTGTTGATCTTGTCCTTCTCCTGGACTCCTAGCTTAACCTGCTCCTCCTGACTTGCCCTTGCTCGACTCCTGAGCTCCCCTTCTTCAGGTTACCATGGCTGATTTAGTTGGCTGACTGAGGATGATCTTGTGATGATTTGATAGAGAAATGGCTATTGAGACTATGGTGGATTTGTTGATGAACTGTTGAATAATTAGTGATGGTTTCATATCTACTTTGGGTGTTCTTGGTTGTGCATGTGAAGTGATCAACAAAGAGGTACTCTCTTCTTCATGCACATCCCCTTGTGGCTATCTTGTGTTGACAACACACATCATGCAGTGACTAAAGCTGCTTATCTGGTTGCTTCATGTTTGTGGATTAGATCAAGTGAAAACTGATCCTTTGTTGGGTGTTACCTTTACATCCTTGTGAAACTTGCCCTTTAATGTTAGGGATGATGTGCTAAGACTACTAGAAGAACATATACTACTTAATCTTGGTGAAACTTGCCCCTAATGATATTGCTCTATGATGATAATAAACAATGCATTACTTGTAAATCAGGAGCACTAAAATACTAACCCTTCACCTTCTATTTTATTGCTCTTTTGTTTTGGATTATTTTGTCTTGCAGGCATTAATAATAAGATAAAGAGAAGATCAAGAATTAGATAGGAAATCTAGTTTAGGTTTTAACTTATTCTATGTATTTTATTTCTTTATTTTCTTGTAAAGACAATGTAATATGATTATATATGAAATAAAGAATACTTTTACTTATTTATTTATTTGTATTCATTTACCTATTTTCAATTATTCAATTTGTATTTTATTATTATTTTAACAATAATAAATCCCAATTATTTAAATTATATTAAATACATTAAATACAAATATATTATAAGTTTCAAATTAATTCAAGTTTCAAATTCAAAATTCAAGTACTCATTTGAATTCATTTCCCCCAAAGAAACAAATTGCATAGAATCATGTCAAAATCTATCACACCCACTAAGATGAGCTAATTCTAATGCATCCAAACAGAGAAAGCGTGATCGCTCTAGGGTTTTAGTTTTGCACGAAAATTCCCCATATTTTCTTATGCATGAATACAAATGCAAACACTCTCTTATGACCCTAAATGTTAGGGCATTAAATTTGGGCATTTTTCTCAATATTCTGACCTCTTCCTCTGCGTCTGGTGACTCCGGTTTTGGCTATCCATCTTTGACTTTTGTTCTTCCTACCTTGTAGTAAACCAACTTCCCTATTGAACCTGTGCCCCTTGGCGTAGTTACGGTAGTATTCATACCACTTCCTAGCTTTCAGATTTCATGGTTTTGTCGGTGGTATTTGGTGCTGATATCTCCCCTTAACCGTCATTTTGGTCTTCACCTTGTATACAGTGTGCATCTCCTATACTTGCCTCTGTGTTTTGTGCGCTAGTAGAGAATGTGTGGGTATTTTTATCTACTAGGCTCCCTCCGGTCTAGTGCGGCCTTGTGAGGTGATAAAACACCATGAGATAGCGTTTGTGCCTACAATTTTTTATAAAAGGTTTGACCCGATTTGACATTATAAATTGATATAATAAATACGAATCACTCGTACTAGAGATGACAAGGTTACGGTCCCTAACGGACATCTTCATTTCTTCCTCTCATGGGATCCAAACCGTGTCCTTAAGTTGATATGACTATCGGTACTATCATCTCGAATAGATAATTCTTTCACTTGATTGTACTAGTGGATTGAATAACCTTTTATTTAGTTCTAACAAAGTGCATGTGTTGTTGGATCCAAGAAATCTCCATTTCCTAGCACTTAATCTGAACCCTAGAGCATGTCCTATTCCTCATTAAACTCCGATATCCTTGATTTCTGCTTCCCTTCTTCTATATATGATTCAACCTTAGCCGAGGATCATAGTGCCAGTCAATGGCATTTTTTAACTATGTATGCATGCAAAATTTTGTTGTTTATATCACCCAACTATATAACCTTCCTTTTCCACAGTAATGTTTGATATATACATCATATCAAACACATGGCACTTATTGAATAGATCATCTGGAAATTATTACTTTATTTTCATGGTAAGTTCTGATCATGGCATTTTCACTTTCATGCTTTGGCAATTAAAACACAAATAATAGGTTGAATGATGGTGACTAATTTTATATTTGAATTGTCATTTTTACACATTTTACCCTGGTATATACACAAATCTGCACATGTTAATTACAATACAAATAACAATCCTCTTACTATTGTTTAACTTGCAAGCATACATGCTAGCATCTATAGCATATATCAATAGTTTTGTTTGATATTTATATTACATCAAACACTGTGGTTCTCAATGAATATATGGTGGCATTTGTTACTCTATTAGCATGGCAACTTTTTGAACATGTCATTTTCACTATTCATGCTTAGGCAATTAAAACACAAACAACAAGATGAATGATGATGACTGTTTTTACAAGTGGCATGACATTTTTTAACAAATTTTACATGGTATATGTACAAATCTGCACATGGCAATACAATCACAAGACAAATAACAATATTTTTGTTACTATCCTTCAATTTGCAAACATCAGGCATGAATCTTACCTTCCATGGCTTGTTGCAACAGCGGCATCGTGGTATGATGTATTGTCTCCATATCCATCATTATTTGATGCTCTGTGTTTAAAATAGGCCCAAACCATTGATCAATTTCTTCATATTTGTCATCTTGATTATGGTTGCTGCTTTCAAGATCCATCTGCACCATTTGCAAACAAAACATTATGATTCAGTTAATCCTCATTTGGCATTATTTTATTCTAACCCTCTGTTTTCTTCTTCTTCAGGTCAGATGCACAATGTACGGGGCAGTTTATCTGACTGAACTCGTGGTGCTTTTAAATGGATCAATCGAACCTCTCTCTATGCATATGGATATGTACCGTCGTCACTCCTATAACCCTAGATACCTCGATTTTCTTACGCCGTGCTAATGATCTGTGATGTACCAAACATTAGTTTTATTTATGCTAGTTACTCATCTTCTTTGTTTGGGTTCCATTAGTGATGTGGCGGGGCGGTGGGCGACGGTGTTGATGCCACCGGAATCTAGTTTTCATATGGAGGCAGTTTTGCCTTTCGGGTGCTGGCATTTTTTGCTAGATCTGGTTACGAGGAGGGCAATGTGGCGGCTTTTCTTGATAGAGAAGAAGGTTCGCTCAGGGCAGAGATGGGTTTTGTAGAGCTGAGTTTGATGGGGTTTTAAATTCCTGTTGAGGAAAGCGCGGGTCGTCGCGCGATAGCGCTTCAGTTCGACGGATTTTACTGGCATCGCACGCTATCGCTTCAGCACGGCGGATTTGGCAGGCGTCACGTGCTAGAGTTTGAGACTGTATATGGCTAGTTAGCATGCGTCGCGTTTTAGTTAGATGGCGCATACGGCGTCCGACGTAGATGCTGAGTCACGGTTCACGCTCGCGCTCGTCTCGGACACTTCAGTGTCGTGCTGCCGTCATAGCGAGCACATTGTCGCGCGATAGCACGGTCCTTAATGAAACATGTGATTGCTTTAAAAAGCAAGTGCAACGTAACATTTTGTATAGGTGAGTTTTTATTCAGCGGGCTGAAAAGTTTCGCTTGTCCATCACAGTTATTCACGCACCAGTAACGGCAGAATTACATCACGTATGGATTCACCTAAAGGTATTCACGTCGGGTTGTTCCCTACAGTTGTGCACCGTCGATGCTCGTCGACGAACAGCTTCATGTCTTCCACGAGCTTGCCGGAGTCAGGGAGCTCCGGGAACGCGTGGAAGCCGTGGAAGGCGCCGGGGTACTCTACCACTTGCACGTGCTTCCCCTTGCCGCGCAGCGCCTCCACGTACCGGGCCTGCCAGTCCTTGAGCAGGTCGTGCCCGCCGACCACAACCATGGCCGACGGGAACGCCTCCGCGAAATCGACGTGCTCGCCGCAGACTCGAGCGGCCGGGTGGTCCCGGGTGGCGCCCTCCGGTAGAAACTCCCTCCAGTAGACGTCCGTCGCCGCCATCGACAGCGTCAGGGCCACCTTGTCGAGCGCCACCTCCGCCTCCGTCCGCTCCTCGCCCCCGAAGAAGGGCTGGATCAGAACCACGCCGGCGAGGCGGTGACGACAGTGTGGTGGACATGGCTGCCGTCAGCGCTGGGCCACGTGGTGCGCGATGTTGCCGCCGGCGCTGTCACCGGCGAGGAAGCAGCTGGAGAGGTCCACGGGGACGGCGAGGTCAGCAGGAAGGCCGTTGGTGTCGAGGTAGCGGAGCACGTCCATGCCGTCGTCGTACGCGGCCGGGAAGCGGTGCTCAGGCGCGAGGCGGTAGTTCACGGACACGACGACGGCGCCGAGCCCGCTGCAGAGGCGGCGGCAGAGGGCGTCGTAGGGGCGGGATGCCGCGGAGAACAGCGCGAAGCCACCGCCGTGGAAGAAGACGACGACGGGGAGCGGCGCCGGCGCCTCGGCTGCTGACGACGAGGGGGAGACGCGCCCACAGGCCCCGGGAGGCGTCGACGGTGACGTCAGCGGGCGGACACCGAGAGTCAGGTCGTGGCTTTGCGGCCACGCGGAGGTCAGCGAGGGAGCAGTAGCGGCGCCGGAGGCTGCCGTCAGGCCGGTGCGCGAGCGAGAACGCCGCTAGCTGGACGCGCACCGTCCACGGCAGGGCCGGCGGCCGGACCGCGTCCTTTGTGCCGCCCATTTCGTGCTCTTGAGCTTGAGAGTGGAGGGGTATAAATTACGTCGTGTTCGATGCGATCAATGGGCGGCAGTATTGCCGGACAAGTTGCAACTTGGTTTCTCACAACGATCCTCTTTTATTTAAGTTTTAAAGAGGTGACAAGCGACAACGTTTGGCGTTGATGCATATCGAGCATGATCAGTTTAAAATCATCGTTAATACTGCTACTGTACTACTTGTAGTACAATACTGCTACTGTACTACAGATTACAGAACCTCGTTACATCGGTATCACAGAAGATTGTACTAACAACTGAAATCGCAACACAGCACAAAGTTTATTTTCGTTCACGAAGTCGGAGAGAAACGTCGAACAAACAGGGACCGCACGTTCAGAGCACCGCCTTGTAGCGCGACACGCTTCTGGATGTCTCGTTGTCTATCAATCAACATCTTTTTTAGGGGCAGAAAACGAGAACGGTTGGTAGCACCCAAGCATCAGTGTTCCCGCTTCTAAAGATTTGAAAATTATAATTTTGATTTTCAAAAATCACAAAATTTGACTACAATCACAAGGATATTATTTTAAACTATGCGGCCCTGCAATTCTTGAGGGCATCATATTATCCACATTGACAATATTTGAAAATAAAGTTTTGAATTCATGTGGTGAGATTGAAATAATATGGCTCTCTGGATAAGCGTAAACTAATGAATATACGGATCTTTTCTAAGAAGAAATTGTCATCTCATGACCAACTTAAAACCACTCATTAGTAATTAGAGATTGGCAAACAATACATATGACTTAGGATGCTTAGAAAGGTATAATACATTAGTTAAGAATACTTGAAAAAAATAGATTAGATTTAGATGACTTATTGGACGTGGTTCTCTTGGCATACAATGGTTATTCTTCAAAATCGATTGATCATGTTATTCTTCAAGAAGGCATGTGCAAGTACTACTTAAATCAACATGTTTTGGCGGAAAGAAAACATATGCACATCGATCGACAGATCATCGATAGATCATTTTCTTGTTGTTTCTTCTCGAATTATCTCTTTGTTATGGTTTGTAATCTATATATAGTACTCCATCAATCCTAAAAAAATATGTCTGACTTTGTCTACTCCTCTAGATTAGTTTAACGAACGCATACGCAGTTTAAGATCAACTTTGACCATTATAGATTAATAAAATATGCATAACATTTCACAAAAACTATATCATCGGATTCAGCTTCAAAAGAAGTTTTCAGTGCTATATTTTTTATAACATATAATGCATATTTTGTTGACCAAAATTGATGGTCAAACATTTTCATAAATGCATGCCGGTTAAACTGAACCGTAGGAAGTATCTTCGCATGTATCTAGACTATTTTTGACAAATCAAGCCATGCCCAATCTGTTTTACCTCGTTTGTTTTATATCATTGGTTAGTAGCTCTATCGATACAAAGTCGATCTTGGGCATGTACCGCATGGAGAAAATTGCACGTAACACCAGTCTTTGGTGTCAAAGTTGCACAAAACACAGAAACAAAAGACTTGTTGCAGCTGACCTCAACTTTTGGTCTAATCGTTGCACCTAGCCCAAATAGAGTCCAAATAGAGGTTATAGTACCTTGAAAATATTTTTGACATGTGCGCCTGTATTATTATCCCGTATATCACTTGTGTGGGCCAATATTTTTGTATTTATATTCTCTAGCAAACAAAGCTTGTCCAACACTATTGTTGCATCATGTCAAAGATCGTAACACTGTTTTATTGTGTCAAAGATCGTAATACTCGGCCTGATGCCACTCTTGCAGTGCCTATGCCTACACGCACACTAAAAAAAATCAACCGGCGACTATGCTACAGAAAAATTCAGAAAAGATACCTTGATGTGTCAACTATGTACACTACAAGCACGCAATTTTAATTGACATACCTTGTATTTTAGTCTGAGAAAAAAAGACTAATTGGATAAATTTTAGAAGAATTAAAAGTTGTATTGTCCATGCTCCCAAGTCCACACGAATGTAAAATAAATCATTTGCTAAGTTACGGTATTACATTTGAATTTTTCAAAGCTTTAAATTTGAATATTTTGAAGTTTCAAGAAATGAGCTCTATGGAGCTTGTCTACCAAATTGAGGTTCTCTATTTTCTACCCCATTGTGCCCATTTTTAATTTAAGCATTATAATTATGGTATCTGATGCGAAATACATGACCATATGCAGGTCGCTGTTAATGCACTATATACTCTATTTGGGCTAGCCGCAACTGATTAGACAAAACTAGGCTAGATGCAACAAATATTTTGTTTCTGTATTTGGTGCAACATTGTCACCAAAGCTTGGTGCTATATGCAATTTTCTCTACCGCATGCTATGCAGCCATGCATGCATCCTCCAGCAATATGTCCTTGCTTGCATGGAATTGCAGCGGGAACAATGTATCCGTATGGAGTACCAAAAAAAGGATGAAGGCAGTGGGGGCACAAGCGATGTAGATTCGTTATCCCAAGACCATGGGGCAGAGATAACGATGGGGCTTCTCTCGTCTCCTTGCTAGCGTGTTTTTTTTTATATCGATCGATTGGGTACGGGATGGGAACTTGTGCGGGGGACTAACCAAATTCATCGGCTAAGATCGTCTATGGTTATATGGCTTAGCGTGTCACATCATTTGTTTTGTACACGTCAACTGTGGTACGTAACACTTTTTATCTTTTAATCTCAGCCGTTAAGATTAAAATCATAGGTTTATATTTTTATAGCATATGTGGATCAACCTGATGTCTCGAAAAACAACCTTATATTGCTTTTAGTATATAACTAGCATGGTGGCCCTCGCAAATGCGAGGGCAACATCTTAGTGTGGTGGAAGGCTCTATAGAATAAAACTTATAGTTTTATGGATATTTATAGTATGTGATAAATAATTATATGATTATATAATCACTATAAATATAAATCTGAATATAATATAACATCCTCAAGGATATACATAATCATATTTAACATGCGTGAAATATAATTATGCCATTCCCAAAATAATATGTCAATGACCATATATGTCATTTGTTCATCACACATCCATAAGTGTGCAAGCAAAACCACAATTCCGACATTAAACAAAGATGCATTATTAAATCCGTTGTGTTTTCTCTCATCTTTAGCATCCATAAGGCATATATTAAATCGATTCACTTCAAGTGAAGAGTCCACTAAAATATGGCCATATTTTTACAAAATTTTATAACCTATCATTTTGTTGATCAATTGCATCTTGAGTTGAGTGGTTCCGTGATTTTGGCATCAATTACGATATGATGGAAAATTTGTCTAAAATTTCCTCTTTACAACAAATAAGCACAAAACAATCTGATCCGAGAAGAATCTCATGTTCTTCATGAGCTGAAGGAAATGAGCAACATGTTCGAGGAGTTCAAGATTCTCCCAAATCCTTAGAAGCAAATTATACGCACATCTCTTTTGCAAGAAATTCACTTAGCTTAGATATTCTTTTATCTTTGATGTTATTCCTATGTTGAGAATGAAATGCTATTCATATTTAAAAAAAAGAGTGAAAAATACCTAAGCATATAACACAGCCGTGAAGACTAGTTGCACATATACTTATTTATCATATGTGCATTGGATCACTACTGACCTAATTTAATTTTTTACTTCTGGGTCACCGTGATCTCCTTGTCATGATCAAAACCTACCGTTTTGTTAGTCTAGCGGTAGATTTTTCCAATATCGACATATTTACGCACACATGTAGGCAACATGCATGTATAGTAACAATGGGTAATTGGTATTTCAAAGTTGTATATGTGCAAGTGTTAATTCTCGTTTCTTTACCATAGGGAGAAAATACAATATCTAACCCCTCCGTCTGAAAATAGATGTCAAAATTTGCCTAAATTTTGATGTATCTATATCTAAATAATGTCTACATTTCCCCAAATTTTGACAAATCTGCTACATCTATTTTGAGACGGAGGGAGTACATATTTATGCACACATGTAGGCTGTATGCATGGTATTTGCATGTGTTTATTTTCATTTTTTTACCAGAAGAATACAATACAGAAGACCATCAAAGAAAAAATATCTACTCCCTCCTTTTTAAAATATAAGATGTTTTAGTTTCTTTGAAAGTAATGTATCTAGACGCTTTTAGTGTGTAGATTCGGAATTAACCTATACATTAAAAATTCGCTAAATTCATTTGTTTTATAAAAGCTAAAACATTCTATATTTTGAAAGGGAGGGAGCATAAAATTAAAATCATGTCGCATAATAGAAATATACCGACCCATACCCTACATGCTTGACAATCTCCTAAATAGATTTAATATTTCTGTACGTTTTCTGTTCTCTTGTTAATTTGTACCTAGTAGTAGCCTAACATGACTTCTCCATATCACGTGAGACAAATTGACATGCACGGCACGTCCACGTTAAATGGCAAAGTCAAACAATCGATTTAATTTTTAACAAACTCTCTACCAATCGGTTTTTTCTGGGGAAGACTATCTGCCTTTTTTCTGCGAAACAGGAAGACTACCTGCCTATTTTGATCAGCATGGCGTGTCCGTGGTGGACCTAACTACATAATCAACGTGTGTGTACGTAATAACTCGTGTATATATAACTTTAAAATCCTAACCGTTAAGTCTTAATCCGACCGCTACTATAATTTAGATGATGTGGATCAACCTGAGGTCTAGAAAAACACTCTTATATTACTTTTAGTATATAATAGATAGATAGATTTGACTACAATCAGAATTATTGAACGGGGCAAGTAACTGTCAGATTTTGTAGCCAATCAAAACAAGACAGGCTTCACATAACGAGATTAACGGGTATGGAACCATACGAGCAGGCTGTTTTAGTTCTGTAGTGTGTGACGGAACCTAAAACAAAGGGAATCAAATACCAGATTAATTGAATCTTCGATATCGTGGTTCAACCGATATAGGAATTCTATAGACATCCCGGTCTTGCTAATGGTTATTGATCGGAAGGTGTCTCGATCATATGCATATTCTCGAACTCGTAGGGTTACACATTTAACGCTTCGGTGTCACTACGTTTCATCGAGATAATAGATGGTGTAATCTAATGGTGATTCAGAATCTCGTATGGGATCCTAGATATCACGAGGATCTTCGGAATGGTCCATAGATAAATAATTATATATGGAAAAGTTATTTTAGGGTTCCACAAAAGTCCAGGATTTTGTCGGTATCTTATCAGGAAGCTTCTAGAAGGTCCCGGGGTTCCATCTTTGGGGCCCACCTATGAGGTGGGTCCACATGGGCCTGAAAGGGGGCATCCTGACCTACATGGTCTAGGACACCACATCCCTCTTGGCCTATGCGTCCCTAGGCACCAAAGGAGGGTGTAGGGAAGGGGACTTTCCCCCTTCCTCTTGGCTGCCCCCTTAAACTACTTCGAGAGGGGGCCAAGCCACCTACCCCCATGCGTCTATAAAGGAGGGGACAGGGCTAGGGCGAAGCACCCTTGCTCCCAGGCATAGCCTCCCTCTCCTCCCTCCCACATATTCTTCCCCCTCCCCGCAGATGCTCAGCGTAGCGCTGCTGCTTCCTCTCCACCATAACCTAGTACCGTTGTGCTGCTGGGATTTCACGGGGCTCTTCTCCCTTGCTTGCAGGATCAAGAAGGAGGATACGACACTAAGTCAGAATGTGTGGATACCATGGAGGGGCTGCCGGAACGTAGAACTTCATCGGATTGCTTTGATGCGCGTATGCCTACATCACCCACGATCCCTCGATCATTAAATGCTCATGTAACTTTAAGGGTAAGTAGATCATATCTATCTCTCTTTACTATCATCTTGTAGATCAGATCTTGTTGGGTTTCTTCCGCTTTTCCGTAGGAATTTTTGTTTTCCATGCAACAAGCCCATTAAAAAGGAGATGCAATGGTTTCACAGCAAGCTAAATTATCTCAGAGATTTAATGCTTTCACAGATCCTTCGTCTAAAGAATGATGAAGATTTAACTTGGGAGGTCGGGAGCAACAAAGATCTTTAGAAAATCAAAACTTGCTTGATTACTCCTCCGGTTCTGAGGCGCCCGGCTAAAGGGAGGTCGTTCAACTTTATATTTCTGGGAGTGGAGTTATTGGTGTCACCTTAACCCAAGAAGCCAAGGGAAAAGAATCGCCATTGCATATCTTAGTCGGAGCCTATAATGGAAGCTAACTCAAGATACGGGTGCATTGAGCAATTGTGCTTGTCATTATACTACGCATACACAAAGCTACAAAATTATCTTCTATCAAGTAATTGCGTAGTAGCTTGCAGACCAATATGATCAAATACATGATACAAAAGCTGGTTCTTAGTGGATGAATTGATAAATTGACATATGGGTTAATCGAGTGCGATTTGTCCTGTGGAGCTCTTAAGTCGATGAAGGTCAAAATTGTAGATGATTTTGTTGTGGAACATCAGGTCAATGAGGAGCCTAGTGTTGTTGGATAGTGGAGCATGGATATTCGTGGCTATATAGCAGTGCACCGCTGGTAGATTACAAAGATTTGGAGGATTAAATCGTAAAATGGGAGGTTGGAATCTTGACATTGCCGCGAGCCGTCCGATATTCCTTTGGGGTCATCTTACATGGGGAAAATCTGCACGCTAGAGAATGGCCGTAACTTTTGCGCCGCCCGCCGCGGTGGCAAGCTGACATTGTCGATGGCGATGAGATAAGATATCTAAAAAGAGATGAGTTAGGGTGGGTCTCCTGGGTCTCTAGGACAGGCAGCACGGGACTCAGTCATCGCGAACCAATAGTATAATCCCTCAGAAAAATCACTTCTGAACCTAGGCTCATATCCTCCACTCCAATAGAGATAAAAAATAGCAAAAAAATCAAACAAATCTTACTTTTTTACAACGAACATGAGAATGTGTTCTAATCGCATGCAATATTTTGCGGAGAAATAACATGTGTGGTGGTATGTGCAAAAAAAGAAAAAAAAAGATGGTGTTTAGAGTTTCCAAATATGTTGCTTACATGGGCGAAGCCAGAAAAAAAGGTCGCTGGGTTCAACACCAACAAATATAAAAAATACATACCCATAAAACGTACCACTAATATATATTTGCATAACTCGCATGGCTAGATTCACGGCCAATATATTACTTAAAAATTCTATAGCGTATATTGTAGCAAACTTATATAAATAAAAAACAATAATTGTTGATATATCATATCAAAATAAAGTCGGATTACAAAAGCAGTTACCTCTATTTCTTTTGGCCTTTACGGTCTTTCATCTTTAGAAAGCGGTCTATCACAACATTACGTGGTGTTGAATATAGAAGTTTTTGCTCCAAAAAGCAAATGATGCAGTGATTCATGAAGTCATCACCAATGCGATTACGTAGCACTGTCTTCACTATCTTCATTGCTGAAAACACCTCTCAACAGATGCAGTGGCAACGGAAAGAACTAGCACAAGCTTGAGCAGTTGATATACCAAAGGAAGCGCAAATGCTTGTTTGTACTAACCATCAGCTTAGCAAGTTCAGAGATAGTTTTCAGACCAACAAATCTTTCATCTGCTCGGACGTTATCAATGTAGAATGAAAGCTCATGGGCCAGATCCTTCAATTGGATGGAATCAAAATCATCTGGATATGACTTAGCCAATTCCACTAAGGTTTCAATTTTGAAAGCAACGAAGGAATCCTTGGGACTAAATGCAGCCATACAGGTAAGGAGAGTTGAGTTTACCTCGAAAGCGGTCATTGAACTCTCAAGCTGCAAGTCAATAACAGGGTTCAAGCAATCAAACTTGTAGTGCTCATAGTTAGTGCGGTTGGTCTTCTTCCTTGGTTTATGCCGGTCTATATATTGTTCTTCCATATCCAACTTCGGAATACCATACTCCACACAAAAGCAGTAAGTTTTTCCAATAAAGAGTCCCAACCATCGTCTCTAATTTGCTGAAATTTTTTCTTTATTAACTTCACCTCTTGCATAGCCTCCAAGATGTCCTTATCTTTCCTCTGCAAAGATAGAGACAAAGCATTCGCATGTCCTAAGATAAGAAACATCAATTGTAGATGAAACACAAAGTCAAAATCATTGACATAATCCAAGAGACCACGAGCTTGGCGTTTCTTTCCATCACTTGGTCCATCTTTCTCAACATATTTGAGCACATCAATAACATCTGGGAATAAGTTATTTATGCTTAGAAGAGTTTCATAGTGAGATCTAGCAGTGTCTCCAGCTCTTTGAAGAGATTGCTCTTGATTTAATCCTGTACATGTGCTAAGTTGTCCACATCCAATGGCTTTCTTCACTCTCTCCTGTTGGCTCTCTCTTATCATGTCTTTTCGCTTACAAGAAGCTCCAGCCACATTCATCAGAAGAGCTACCATGTCAAAAAAGTCGCTAACATCATCATTCTTTTTAGCTACTGCCACAATGACTAACTGAAGCTGATGAGCGAAGCAGTGGACATAATATGCTGAGCTATTTTCCCTCATGATCAAAGCTCTCAAGCCATTGAACTCACCTCTCATGTTGCTACTTACGTCGTAACCTTGACCTCGAACTTGTTTCATGCTCAATCCATACTTACCAAACAAGTAATCAATATTAGATTTGAGACATAAAGCTGACGTCTTATTCACATGAACAACACCAATAAGTCTTTCTTTGATTGCTCCAGACTTGTCGACATACCGCAGAACTACCGCCATCTGTTCTTTGTCAGAAACATCAGCAGACTCATCAACCAACAAGCAGACACACCATCTCCAATTTCATCAATAATAGATTTAACTATGATCTGCACACATAAAATATTTTCATAACCATAAGAACTCACGCCATTTGTCACATGTAAATAAGAAATGGAAGTAAATAGTGAAAGCAGTAAATTATTACCTCGGCATAACATTCAGCAATGTCTCTTTGAATTTCTGGAGCAACCATTTGAATATTTTAGAATTGTCGATCAACACGATCCTCCTTGTGTCCTCATTTTGCTCCGTAAAGTGTGTGCCAACTCGAAAATTTCCTCTATTCTTAGACTCTTTAGACTCATCGTGGCCACGGAATGCTAAACCTTGATGCAATAAGTATCGGGCAGCAGTTATGGAATTATTCAGCGGATCATATACTCCTCTTGGTGACTTTACTTTGTTTGTCTAGAGCAACAACAACAGACTGGCCATGTTTTAGCAAATCATTACATCTTTTATTTGCGTGTTATGAAAACTATTAGGAGATTCACCCACATGGACTTTTAGTCGTTCACCCTTGTTCCAATAATTAAAACCCTCGACTACAAATGCATCATTCTCCCCTTGACCTTCAATACAATCTCTGAACAAGTAGCAATATAGGCAAAATGCAGCATTCTTCTTCACACTGTACTCTATCCAGTCATATTTTTTATACCACTTAGTACTAAACCGGCGTTGGAGATCTCCTATGCTCCTCTGTGGATACTTAAAACCAAGTTGTGGTCTAAACGGACCTCTAACCAAATATTTCCGTCTTATCTCATCTTGTAGACCCTATATATTCAGTAATCATTTTCCTATCTGCCGGATCATAAGGAAGCTCATTCAGATTAATTGTTACCTCTCTTGGAGTTGGAGGGACCGGTAAAGGACAAGGACGTATGATACGACTAGTGTTGGATGAACCTTCATGATCAGGATCATTGGTCGTGGGTGGTGGTGATTTTCTTTTCAAATTCAAGAAACTCTCCATAAATTTTCTACTACCTGTAAAATTAGCGAGAGGCCATTATAATCAGAAGAGTGCAAAACGCATTACAAAAATGCATTATGAATTATACCATAGATCAATTTATCAAGGGGCTATTACAAAAGCGTATGAATTACATTGATACTGTAGAAGGGATTAGCAATAGGCCATTACTAAATTAGCAAGAGGCCAATACAAAAGTACGTATGAATTATATACTTCCTCCGATCTAAATTAATTGATTCAAATTTGTCAAGATATGGATGAATGTAATACTCTCTCCGACTCATATTAGTTGACTTAGATTTATCTAGATACTAATGTATCTCGTATCTGAACAAGTTTTAATCCTACATATATCCATAAATCTAAGTCAACTAATATGGGTGGAAGTACTAAATTATATCTAGATACAATCGAATCTAGACAAATCTAAGTCCACTAATTTAGATATGAGAAGTAGATAAAAATTACTATACAATATCCTTGTTTGATTACCTGACATTATGCTAGACTGCCGGAGAATTTGAGGACTAATTTATATTCTCTAATCCACCGTAGTGTCCCACTGATTATTAATCCTCGTCTAGACCTTCAAGCAATTAAAAGAACAACAGTCATCACATGAGGAAGAGGAACCCTAAGATAAATCAAGAATTGAGAAAGAGAATGCTTTGAATCAAGTTTTAGTTAGTGGCACTTACGGATCTTGCCGGAGAAATTGTTGTTTTTCTCGGAGGATGAGAGTGGCGCGAGTCGAGGCAGTGCCGGCGAGGCTGCGATCCACCGGAGCCGGAGGAGATGGGAACTAGCCGCGGCGCCGAACCACGGACGAACAACCTGTTCATAAAAAAGGAAATACTGTACAAGGCAATATCGAGCGAGCGTAAAAGCAGAGCGAGGCAATCGAAACTATGGGATGCCAAAGCTGGGCGTGCGTGTATTGGGCCTGGACACGTGAATGTAGTGTAATTAGTGGGGTCAAAATCAGTTTTTACTGGGATCAAGTTTTTGTACTGGGCTATACGTACACGGGTCTGGGCCAAAGTCGATGGGGTCAATTGACCCTATATAATTTTTCTCGAAGAATTTTGTCATGTAGTTAGAACACACGTTCATGTTCATTATTAGAAAGTTTAATTTATATTTGTTTGCTACTCCCTCGTTTAGAAATAAGTGATCCGGTTTTATCTAATACTAATAGATTCATATGTAAAACGCGTCTATATAAAATGGGGGAGTATTTTTATTATTGTGACGATCAAATAAACTCTGAGCAGAAACACCATGTCCATATAAAGCGAAAGGGCGATACAGATTAGCTCCCAAAATGATCATTGAATTGGGCCGATGCTCTTTCACCGATGATCATTTAATTTGGCCTTGGGCCAAGTTAGGTTTCTATGCACGATGTCTGGTGGAGTAGCTAAGACAGTGTTGTCTATGTACGGCTCTCGTCGTGGTGGCAAGCTGACATCGTCGATGATGGTGATGAGATAACTGAATGCCTCCTAGATAATTTTGCATTGATATTTTTGCAAATAAATAAATACAATAATACTATTAGTACACTTCCTCAACTAAATAAATC
This sequence comes from Avena insularis, assembly GCA_023614405.1. Taxonomy (NCBI): domain Eukaryota; kingdom Viridiplantae; phylum Streptophyta; class Magnoliopsida; order Poales; family Poaceae; genus Avena; species Avena insularis. The sequence continues at coordinate 69,444 of JAJUPC010000740.1, read as the reverse complement.
TGACAACTTTAATTTGGATCGGACCGAAACTGAACAAATCTGACAAACTTAATTTGGATCAGACCGAATTTAAATAAATCTGAGAACTTAATTTGGATCGGATTGAGTATGATATAACATGCACAACACTATGAAAGTTCCTGCTATGACCGGCCCATATTGGTGCACTGAGCTTTCACAGGTGAGGTGTGGGTGGGTGGCGCGCGTTGCGTTGTCTAATACGTACTCCCTCCATCCCAAGCCTTAAGACATCTAATTTTTTTAAAAAGTCAAGCCATATAAAGTTTGACCAAATTTTTAGAAAAACTATAAAAAAGTATTATATTATATAGATACCATGTGCAAATATGTTTCATGATATATGAAAGGATATGTATTACGTAGCGTAAATATTAATATTTTTCTCTAAAAACTTGGTTAAATTTTAGTTAGTTTGACTTTTGTAAAAAATTATATGTCTTAAGCCTTAGCACGGAAGTAGTATATTTCAGTTCAGGAAATAGGTCGAGATTGCTTCGAACTCACGTCATCGCTCCAACCGCCTGCTCTTGCTTTCGAGCTCTCCGTCCAATCCAAGACATCGACACCCAAAGCTTCCCCGTGTTCCAAAATAAGTATAGAGCGGTTGGTTGCAGCTGCAAGGATTCCTTCTTTAAAATAGTATCCGGTTCAGACTCGAGAGTCGAGAGAGGGAGGGCATGGTGGTCGGTGGGCAGCGGCTATGCTTTCCTCCGTTTTAAAATATACTAAGATGTTTTAGTTTTATAAAAAGAGTGAATATAGACTTCTTTAGGTTCATCTAGATTTAGAGTAAACCTACACACTAAAGGAAATCGAGATACACTCCATTCACAAAACTAAAACATATCATATTTTGAAACGGAAGGAATACTTTCGATCTCCACAACTTCACACGTGCACCGACACAGCTAATGTTACTTCTCGTTTTAAGACAAAGCTCGAAATGTTTACTGCGGCGCCTATGTTTAAGGCAAAGCTCGAAATGCACCTAATTTACACGGAAATTCGTCTCAACGTTGAAATTACTCCCAACCGAAAGCAATTCATCATACCGAAAGCAAATCAGTAAGTTCAGATTTTAAGTTCATTCCAGATCGTCTTCTCGACACAACGACGCACACGCAGTAAAGTACTAGTAGTAGTACTACGAAGAACTATTAACTTCTGGTTCGTCTCAAGCAGCTATCTCGGAGGAGCAGAAATCAGTGAACGTACATGAAGGCTTTGATCTCCTCCACGACCTTGACGGCGTCGGGGAGGTCGGGGAAGCAGTAGAAGGCGTGGATGGCGTCGGGGAACTCCACCAGGCGCGCCTTCTTCCCCTTCCGGACCAGCATGGCGGCGTACCGCCTCTGCCAGTCCTGCAGCGGGTCCAGCCCGCCCACGACCACCATCGCCGGCGGGAACGCCTCCTGCAGCTCCGGCTCGGGGCCCGCCTCCCCCGTCACGTGCGCCGCCGGGTGGTTCCGGTCGGCGCCCTCCGGCAGGAACGCCCTCCACGACCAGTCCGACCGGCGGATGTTCACCACCGGCGCCACGCCCTCCAGCCGCAGCTCCGCCTCCGTGCGCTCCTCGCCGCCGAAGTACGGCTGCAGAAGGATCATGCCGGCGAGGCGGACGGGGTTGTTGGTGGAGGGAGGGGAGGAAGTCCAGCGCTGGGCCACGTGGTGGGCGATGTTGCCGCCGGCGCTGTCCCCGGCGAGGAAGCACCGGGAGAGGTCGACCGGGACGGAGATGTCCGCGGGGAGGCCGGTGGCGCCGAGGTGGCGGAGCACGTCCTCGCCGTCGTCGTAAGCCGCCGGGTAGCCGTGCTCGGGCGCCAGGCGGTAGTTCACGGAGACCACCACGGCGCCCAGCTCGTGGCAGAGGTTCCGGCCCATGCCGTCCAGCGGCAGGGACGCCGCCGAGAGGAACACGAAGCCGCCGCCGTGGAAGTACACGACCACGGGGAGCGGGGCCGACCCGGCTTCGACCGCCGCGGGGGAGTAGACGCGCGCCCAGAGGTTCCGTGACGCGTCGATGGTGACGTCCGCGGAGCGGACGCCGCGCGCGTCCGGGTGCGGCTTCGCGGGTGTCTGCCGGTCGCCGAGGGAGAAGAGGAAGCGGTTGACGGTGCCGTCGCGGCGCTGCGCGAGGTCGGTGGCGGTGACGAGCGCGAAAATCTGGAGGCGCACCGGCTATGGCAGCGCCGGCGGCGCGGGCCGGGTGCTCTCGTCGGCGGCCGTCTCTTGGCTCCTCGTCTTGTCCTCCATTTTCACCGTCTTCTTTGGTTAAATCGTGGAGTTGGGACTATGAAGTGAAGTAGCCTGGCCTGGCCATTGGGCGTACGTCCTTTTATATACGAGAAGGCTTCGTAACCTTGCAAGAGATCTTGTCAAAAAAAAAAAAAACACCTTGCAAGCGATGACAATTGACTGATGATTGGTCAACAGAGACTAGTGGACACTATGACTGTCATAGTATGACAGGAGGAGTGCACACTTCGACACAAGATTGGATAAATTATTTATATATACTGCGATTATTTTTAAGACGTTCGAGCTCTCTTCAGTTCAAAGATGAGGGTGGCACACAGTTCGAGTAGGTTACCATATTGGGCATATCAATTTTGGTTAAAATATATTTTTTATAAAATTTGGCAAAGCACATCGTTTATATATATATCAAATATTATTATACATTACAAAAATATACTCTCCTTGTTTTAAAATATAAAATGTTTTAATTTCTTTCTAAAACACATGTATCTACACCTTTTAGCGTCTAGACTGGTTCAAAATCGTGAACCAACACACTAAAATGCATCTAAATACATGTGTTTCAAAAAGTTTAAATATCTTATATTTTAAAATGGTATATCTCCCTCCTCCTAAAAAGATTGTGTTTTTCTAAATTTGGATGTATCTATAAAGGCTAAATAGTGTCTAGGTACATTAAAATTTGGATAAATTTGTGACATCCTTTTGAGACAGATGAAGTACTGATTTGATATTTTCTTATATTGACACATTTTGGTCAAATTTTATAAAGTACATGACTTTACTCAAAACATTTGCAAGAGGCGGTAATTGACTGGTGATTGATGAAAACTGAGTAAATCATGCCAGGAGAAGTGCATACTTGCACATTGGACAGATTGTTATGCTCCAATTATTTCATATATAAGTACTCTCTCCGACCCATATTACTTGACTTCAATTTGTCTAGATACGAATATATCAAGATAAGTTTTAGGTATCTAAATAAATTTGAGTCAACTAGTATGGGTCGTAGAATACTATTTTCTACTATGGAAAATATAATCCTACAAAACCAGGTCATTCGGTAGACAGAATAATTGCGATCGTATATGTGCGTTTACATATGACACGCGAGCTGATGAGCAAGGTTCTTCGAGGCGATGAAAATTATTGGCCAAAGTTAACTTATTTTAGAATAATCTAGCTGATTGTACACTTGCCACATGCTTTGGTAAACTATTCGAGGTTGTTAGATGCGACAGGGAAATTGAATTCAAGTGCTACGCAGCCCAAGTGGCTCGCAGTTGGAGCTAGCACCGCTGCTTTCTGAATCACTTACTACTATGTTTTAATTCCTCCTCTACCAAGAATATTATCCGGGTCACTCTGATGATCATTATTATTGGAGGATCCTGATCATATCTGAAGTGTTTCCGAACCATGGGGTATTACGCAAGGGTTTGATGATGCTCAGAGAGTGTTTTGGTATCGACAGAATCACCGAAGAAAAGAGAGAGAAAATCAGAAGGATTTCGGTAAGTTCGGAGGATGTCCGGAATGAGATGGAATGAGTTTCACATCAACAAGGTTTGAATAATATGTAAGTGAATGTTGAATATCATTTATTTATATTTATTCAATAAAATAAAAAGGAATTAAAAATGCCAAATACCTAATTAGGCCAAAATCCGGAGGAAAAATGGGTCATGAGGGAAAGAGCAAAGGGAGGAAGGAGGAAGGCACCCCCGCGTGGGGCCCACATGGGCCCTGGCAGGCGGTGGCCAACCCCCTCTCTCCTCTCCTTTGTTTAGTCCCACATGGCTATGACAATTGACTATGTGGGTTTTTTCCCCTATATAAAGAGAGGTTTTTTGACAAATTAAATATACAATAATCAATAAAAGGTTTTCTCTCTTTTGGGGAGATCTCCAGTTGATTCTCTCTCTCCCGTGACCGTTGTCCCAAGTCTGGATCGCGCGGCGAGTCTTCTTCACGTGGGCGCCGCCTTTCTTGATTCGGATCGAGCTCTACTTCGCAACTCTTCTTTGGATCGAAGGAGCGGGAGTCATCGTTAGGCACCGGGCATGTGTAACTCCCTGCGAGGTGCAACACCTGGGGCACTAGGAGTCGTTAGAGCCGCAGGAACTGTCGGGACTTCAACACGACCTCGAGGTCGGCTTCGGTTCGTCTACGTCAAACATGCTCTTCCGAGCGTTGAAAACGTTTTTCGGTCTTCTAGGGTAAGTTTGCGGAAATCCTCTCCCGTTACTGCATTACTAATAGATAGGTCCTGGCATTAGGATTCTTGACGTAGGAAAGAATATATTGTTTTCATGCACGAACCCCTACAACCAAGTCCCTAAATCTTTTGCAAGGTTTTTAGAGGAGACTGTCATAGTGGCCTAGTATTCAATGCCGAGCGAGTCTCAGCAAAATGGAGTAGCTGAAAGGCGCAACCTTACATTTATGAAATTGTGCGTAGTATGATGAGTTCCACTTTGCCAATGAGATTGTGGATGGAGGCGCTAAAAATCGCCATTCACATTCTTAATAGAGTTCTAAGCAAGTCGGTGCTCAAAACACCGTACGAGTTGTGGACAGGAAGAGTTCCCTCTCTATATCACTTGAGGGTGTGGGGGAACATACTGCACATTGGACATTGTTTATGTTCCAATTATTTCATAGTTATTTTTTATGATTATTTTTTGTGTGACTACGGAAAATATAGTCCTACAAAACTAGGTCATTCTGTAGACAGAATAATTGCCACCGTATATGTGCATGTGCTTACATATGACACGAGCTGATGAGCAAGGTTCTCGGAGACTATGATTGATTGGCTAAACATAACCTAGAATAAAGTGTCAAGCGGGATTAAAATTTAAATCAGATTTTAACAAATGAACTAGATGTACGATTTTGATGGAATTCCTATCTTAGAGTGTGTGCAGCCTCGTCAAAATGTTGTGTCTAGGAACAACCTTTTGCTCTAGACTCGAGTCTAGCACACTAGCCAAGAAATTCCAAGATTTGAGTCAAGTGCTAAACTCAATGTCCAAAGAAATAAACAATTTAGGTGATCCAAATGTCAATTCTAAATTAGTACTCACAAGATGGTTGAGTGATATGCGGAGAACCGCTTCACTTTTTATTCAGAGTGGGCCCAACAACCAAAGGTTGCCTTAGTACTCCCTCTGTTTCAAATTACTCCGCGCGCACGCTTACCTAGGTGGATAGTACTCTCTTATTTTTCATCCAAAAAAAAATTCTGGATTTTTGGTATACGTAGTACACATTTCATACTATCTATTTCAAAAATCTCAGGATTTTTTTGAATGAAAAATGAGGAAGTAATAGCCCACCTACATAAGCATGCCGGCGGAGTAATTTGAAACAGGGAGTATAAGACGTTGCACCGAATTTTTTTTAGCTAGACTCTAGGTGGTTGTCAGTCCTTATCTCCACACACCCTAGAATAATCTAGCTGACGGTACACTTGCCACATGCTTGGGTAAATTATTCGAGATTGTTGGATGCGACAGGAAAATTGAGATCAAGTGCTACGCAGCCCAAGTGGCTCATGATTTGGAGCTAGCACTGGTGCTTTCTGAATCAATTGTGTTTTAATTCCTCATCCACCAAGAATATTATCCATAAAAAGTGTCTGGCAGTTGGATCTAGCACTGGTGCTTCCTGAATCAGTTATGTTCTAATTCCTTCTCTACCAAGATTATTATCCATAAAAAGTGTGACTACTCAACCATAAAAATTCTGCTTTTTTAAGGAAAAAATTCTGCTTTTAGAACAACCTGCTATATTAATTCGGCGCAGCTAGCTTTTGATAAAATACAAAACACCTAAGCACCGTGCAGTGTGGGAACAGTGGTGGCGTCAGAATCCAGCCACCCACTACTAGTAGGAGTATGTGACTCTGAGCTTGATGTACTTCTAACTTGCTCTATTTTTCCTATAACATTTTACAACTTTTAGGGTTGCAATATTTTGCTATACAAGTAGAGAACAGTCATTGCATCTCTGCTTACAATCTTAATCAATATTTGAAACTCCAATGCTTTGCTCGCTAAAAGTCTTTTCTATATAAAAAAAGTGGGAACATTTACTAGTGTTTTCATGTTTGGGCAACAATTCATGCTCCACAAGTTTTACCCTTTTAGTAAAGTGTAGAATGCATTATATACCTAACTGGATAATGAAGGCGTGCGTTGCCGAGTCTTTCCATCTTCAAGAAGAAATATGAAATGCTTGAGACAACATCACATCATGTAAAGGCTAGCAACTTGTACTCCTGCATATAATTCAACTCTAATAGGAAGGTCTCTTTTCCAAGGATTCAACTCTTGCACTGTTGAGCATTAATGCAACTACTTTGATGGCTAAATCTGAATGTAAAAAATGAAGTCCAACACAGTTAGTTACAGTTTCAAGAGCTGAGTATTGAATATAAATATATTGTCTAGTTTTTTTTCTTCATTAGATCGGCCTTTTGATAAATTTGTCTAGTGCATAAATTCTTTCACGGTATCAGAGCTAAGAGGTCTGAGTTTAAGACATTGCTCATACAATATTAACAAAATAAAAAGATTATGCAACATACCGAACAAGCGCTTAAGACTAAAATAGCCTGGCGTGAGGAAAGTGCTGAATATAAATATATTGTCTAGTTTCTTTTCCATTAGATCGGTCTTATTATAAAGTTTGCTAGTGCATAAATCCTTACCGAGCAGAAACCATCATCTCTGAAATAATCAATAAACTGAACCAAAATCTTAGAAATAACAATCGTAATGTCTTGTTATTATGAACATGACCGTTGTCCACCATCCGTGGATTTTGTATAAATAATAGCAGTATACTTGGCTTTAATGTTGACACATTAACAAAACCATCTGTATAAGATGAAAGAAAGCTTATTAAACTCTGCTTAAGTTCGCTTCTTTCTGATTTGTAGTTTATCTTTGCATTCATATCAGTAGGTTTCGTATCGTGGATGTTTTAGAGAAAATCTCATATGCCAGTAGCAGGTCAATTAGACTTAATTAGCCTGAAAAAAACATAATCAAATCCTTCTACTACTATAACGATCCCAATTAAATTGATGTGGGCTCGACTTTGCAGAAAACCCCTTGCGAAACGTCCGACCAAACTTGAACGTGGAGTAGTCTAAAACTTCTTTACAAAGACAAGTGTAAGTTTCGCGGATTGCATTTTGGCAAAAGAGAGCACATCACATCGCTCACGCCAATGTATCGATCCCAATTGGATATGGAGTGGAGTAGTCTGAAACTTCTTTACGAAGACAATCTAAAATAGCAACCGGTTGGGTGGGAGATGGAGTGTCGATTGTCATGCTTGTCACATTTCTTTATTGCTGAAGTGAAGCATTAGCTCACAAGTCAGCAACCAGTAAAAGCATAGCAATTAAAATGTTGTGATTCGAATAAAAACCGAATAAAACATAAAAATGTTACTCAATGAGTACATGCGGTGCTCCCTCCATCGTAAAATATAATGCGCCTAAGATTGGTCAAAGGTCAATGTTTTCTAAGTTTGATCAACTTTATACATAAAAATATGAACATCTACAATACTGAATCAATATCAACAGTTTCACCATAAAGTATATTTTCTCAATATGTCCATCCAATATAAGAAGGCAGACCTAGATTTTTTTCTAAATATTTGGTCAAACAAACTCAGTATAATATGAATTTTGACTAATCTTAGACGCCTCACATTTTGGGACAAAGTAAGTACCATCTAATTGGGGTGACATGCCTTGTTGCTAGCTGAACCGAACATGATTTACTTGCATGCTTAAAGCATTTCAAATATTTGTTGGTAAGAAAGAAAATACCAAGGTTATACTAAAGGAAAGCTAATGATCCTAAGGCTATAAAACTAAAGTGTTCAATGAACAAAAAGGAATATGATGCCATCCTATTATGCTTAAATCGCTACAAGCATAAACTAGATTCACTAATTCAGTGACACTCCACGAACCTAAATCTTCAACGACCCATCCAAAGCTTTAAATGATGATGAGTAAAGAACAAACAAAATGACCTTTTCAGAACAACATGCATTAGGTGCAATAAGAAGGCACTTGTATTTGCTTCCTTAATAGCGAGATTTAACAACATTGCAATGTGCACCTGACAATTGCAATAAAAAAATCTGAAATTGACCTTTTATTCATGTAAATTATGTCAATGCTCCAAAATAATTTTAATAAAATATATTAACCCTGTTGGACACCGTAGAAGTTATAGATATCCATGCTTATCATGCGATCCCTTAGGCCGATACATATGATCCCACATAACTAACTCCGCCCATCAGACACACTAATAGAGTTCTATAACTCCCAACGAGCCATGCTTATAGAGCTTATAGAGAATACCCTATAGACACATTCTCAGCATCCTAGGGGTAAGCATACTAGTACCTTGAGCACACTTGTTTAATAAAAAATCAAGCACCACCACCAAACAGGAGTAGGGTTGTTACCCGTGTTCATCCAGGAGCTCTAACATGTATACATTGTTATGTCCCCATGTATGCTACCCATCAACAATGACATCATACATTCAAACTACCCTATAAATCTATTGTTGGCAAAAACCTTAACAAAGCACTTAATATTCCTCCCGAACTGGCTGCGAGCTAGAGTAGTAGAACCATTACCCTATGAATCTATTGTTAGGAGAAACCTTAAAAAATTCAGCATAGTAGTTGTGTGGTACAAAGGTGTTAAAAAGAATAAAAAGAACAGTAAAAACAATGTGGAAGATGTTTTTGTTTTTTGGAATATTTTAGTGCTTTAATTTAGCTAGAATAGTAGTAAAAAATGAAAGACGTTCTTGCATGGGGAAATGGACAGGGGTTCATGGGTTTACTTGATTTATCTTCGGTAAATATGGTAGCACATATAAGATAAGCTCTTTATGACAAGTTATAATGCATGCAAGTTCTATGCTTGTCTATTGGTAGGTATTCATATGGGAACCTGTCTTAGCATCGAGATGATATAACACACTTGCTAATACTTCTAAGCAAGTGAGTTATTTGCATCTTAAATTAATTAATTAAAATATTATCGCCTTAAGTACAGTGGTATGATGTTGAATGAACTGTGCATTCTTTGGAAAACACAAGCTAAGTTGACCTTTCTCTCGCTGAGCAGTTTAACTAATCGTCTTTCCCTTATTCCTGGTGAGGTAGCACAAGAAAGGTAAGCAGCATAGCTATCCCAATTTTTTTCACTATCTAGGACTTACTACACGTTTTAATCCATCTAATATACATGTCCCCCTCCCCCCACATGCCCTCAAACACTAGTTTAATCAGAACACACATAGAAGAACAGGGTAATAATGTGCATTTTAAATTACACCAATAAAGACGTACTGAAACTTGCATCACACAACTTGTCTTATAACAAAATATCCACCATCAAGGATATGCAAATATGACCAAAATCATGTTGGATAGTTTATATGGTTCTAAAACATGTAAGCATAAAGAGAGATACAATCAAGCTACTTTCACAAACCTGTAACTCAGGGGTGAACTACTCCCTTCTCATGATGTGGGTGTTGGTGAAGATGTTGGAGAGGTTAGAGATGCAACTAGGAGAGCTCCGATGATGTTTCCCCCTCTATTTTTTGTTGTTGGCATCCTTCTATCTATCTTTCGGTGTTTTGCCTCGTAGATGTGTCTCTCTCGAAAATTACCAAGAACAAAGATTTATATAGTTAGTTTTAGGTCAAGGGGTCAACAATGCAAGAATGAGGTTGGTTATGTTGGGTTTGCAGCATAGAAAACAAAAAAATCCTACCTAGATACAATCAACAGGTGGATATATATCCATAAAGAACTTACCCTCGAAGAGCGACAAAGCGTTACGAGATTGATCTCGTGGATGATGTAGTCGTTCACTTGTCGATCTTAGGATCATGAGTAAGTCCATCACCACAACTCACTAGTGCATCCGTGATCGCACACATGTCCGGTCCTTCGACAACCTCCGCATACTCACTCCAGCAAAGTAGCGGAAGCAGTAACTCCTTCCACACAAAGCCACCGGGAACATGTGCTTCGCTAATCCGAAACCATGGGGAATATTCTAGAGGGGGAGAGAGATCCTTCACGAGTAGGTGTGTAGTGAGAGGAGGAGTGATGACTACAAGTGCACAGATCAATTGTAGTTAGTTTCAAAGTAAAGATATCGAACCCACAGAGAGCTATTGGTAAAGGTCTTTACGCCCCGCGTTACTCTCTACCAAAGGATACTTATAAGCTGTCTTCAATCTCAAGTAAAGGGTGTTTGAAAGGTTTATGGTTGTTTGCAGAAAAGTAATTGAAACAAGTAAAATAAAACAAGTAACAAGTTTGTATGAAAGTGTGGTTGAACTCAATAGGGCTAAAACGTTCGCGGGGATGTAGGATACACCACTAGCATAGTAATATTGTTATATGTAATCAAGATAACATACTCCTTGTGTCATGAGATGTGTGGAGAGAGCTCCATAATAAGATATTCACTACAAGGCTCGTAGGAGGTAACCTTGTTAAGCCAAGAGTGAGGTCACCTCTAAATAACCAACTGCGATGTCTAAGGCGGTCTTATCTGAGACCACCGCAATTAAGGATTTCCCGTGGATATAAGTAATTAGCTTAGGAGTCCCTCTTTAATCCTCCTTTGACCGTGTGAGTTCTGACCGGGCAACTAATACATCCGGGGCCATTCCGGGTATGCTTCCAAGACACGTTCAAAGGATTTCTCCCTCCCTTTAGTCCTGAGGGCAAATGATATGTGGCCGACTACACATACCATCTAAAGTGAGAGATCAAACACAAATCATAATTATATCATAGATGGGCAAGTCACATGGACACAAGAATAGATCATCTTTATTACGAATTCATAATAGTGCTAGGGTTTCTCCATCTCCCCAAGAACAAGGGAACTAATCACTCATGGAAGCAATCAACAACATCATCATAATCAAATGAATGGATATAAGTACGGAGATAGATCTAATGCAAACGACAATTGAATCTGGAATTACAACAAGATATAGTAGATGAAAGATGGGGGTTATGGTGGTAATGGAGATGCAGCGGTTTATGATGAAGGGGATGATGTGTTGTCCTCCAATGATCCGTGAAGCAGCTAGGATTTTTCCCCAGCCAAGTTCCTCCTTCAGACCCCGTTCAGATGTGGATTTTCGTGGTTTCTGGTAGCTATGAATGTCAGATCTCTCTCTTGTCTTTGCCAGGAGAAAGTATTTGACGAGGTGGTCACAATGGCACTTGGTACAGGAGGGGTGATGCAGGCGGGCTCCGCCGTACCACGTTGTTATCGATCTTGTTGCTCCTCTTCACTTGGTATTCTCCTAGGTGTGAAGGTAAATCCATAAAATGACTTTATCACTTAGAAATACCATATAATTGCACAATATGACAGTTTCAATTGATATGTTCATATAGGACTCAATGATTTGGGATCCGGTTAAAACAAGAACAAAATGGCGCGTGCAAACGTGGTGAAATACAAAGGTCCCTACTCTATTTATGTTAAAACAAAAGGTAAAAATGCTTCAATTTTGGACTCATAAACTCCCCCAAGCTAGGATCTTGCTCGTCCCCAAGCAAGATGGTGTCTTATGGACATGATCATCATGTTCATGAGACACGATTCGTTACAATAAATGAGGCAGAAATTGAAATAAGAATACAACATCGGATGTAGAGATACTTCGGGGGTATTACCATACCCTTACACATTTCATAACTTAGAGGCTTCCACACCTTTTCTAGTATTAATGAAATCATAAGAAGCTCCCAGTGATTCAACATATCATATAATCACAGAGTTTAGAGATATAGGGCACTAAGTTTAGTAATGAAGATTCATGATCATTCTTTTTCTTCTATGTTTGATTCTTTTGATAGCTGCTCTCTTCTTTTTCTTTCAATAACTATATGTCTATATTTTTACTTGCTCCCCTTCCTCGTTTTCTTTCAGTACATCTATTTGATCATGCTCACTACTTCAATGGCTTTCAAAAACTCTTAATTATAATATGCTACCAGAATTCTTCTTCTCATAACGTAATCAATACTTTCATTGGTGTGGAAGTCCCTAAAATCATGACAGTTGTACAAGTATTATAACACTCAACCTAGTTCAATCATCTAATATAATAATCATGAATCAAACACAACTTTAATTATCATAAAGTATCACAACTCAACGGATATAAATCTTCTCTTGAACAAAGAGAGCTCGAAGTTAATGCAACTAATGCAAATTCGGGAATTAAAGCCTAACATGTGTGTAGAAAAGTAAACATACTAAAACTGTAAGATACATTACAAGGTTCTCATAGATTCCCCCAATCTTGTAATCAAGACGGGTGGATAAAATAATCCCTTATGATTATTTGGTACCGTGGTGTCTATCATGGTGAAGTGGTTTTATTGGAGACCGTTGCGCGAAGCTTCTTGTTTGTATTTTCCAGAGCGGATATGCATGAAACACTTGAGATCCGAACCCAAGAGGAACATCCTATCAGCGACCTTGCTCATCACATAATTGAGTTCCTTCTTTCCTTCAAGATCCAAAAGACGCTTGCGCATGATCTCCCTATGGATGAGCTCTTTTTTCTGGTACTTCTCTATCCTGTGAAGACAACGTTCAATGTCTAGGACATGCACGCCATTGTACGTCAAAGGTTGAACCCCCAATCCTCTTGTGGCTTCACCCTCATGCGTGTTCATGGTGATCTTCTTTATTGTTGAGGTATGTGCCATAGTCTCACGATAAGTTCTGCATCGGGGACGGTTAGCTTTCTTATGCTTTGGTGAAGAGTAGTTGATGGCGATGAACTTGGTGACTCTGCACCTTCCCATGAGGTTTCTTGGCTTCTTTCATTGGGTTCATGCATAAAAATAAAAAATCCTACGATGGGAACTACTAAGCACCAAGATCTATCTACTAGATACAAAGCTACGGTGGATATACATCCATAGAGAACATACCCTTGTAGGCCGACAAAGTGTAATGAGGTTGAATTCATGGATGATGTAGTCGAATGCTTGCCGATCTCGGATCGAGAAGAAGTCCCGACCGCAACTCGATGCTTGCATCCATGATGCACTTTACTGCGTTCAGGCCACCGAACAACCTCCACCTCCTCGCTCCAGCGATGCAGCAAAAGCATAAACTCCTTTCAGACAAAATGCCACCAGGAACATGTATCTCGCTAATCCGAGACCACAGGAGAATAATTCTAGAGGGGGAAAGAGATCCTTCACGAGGAGATGTGAGTGAGGAGTGAGAGGGGGGCCTTTTATAGGGGAGGGGGTCATCCCCTCCCATGGCCCGCAGCCAAGGAGGAGCCCCTCCACCTCCTCTCATTCATGTGGTGAAGCTCCACTCCATAAATATGGCCTCCATTTTCTCCACTCAAAATCCCTCAAAATGCATTAAATTTCCACCAATTTTAATACAACTCTCATTTAATAAAACTCTTTTATTTATTTTATTCAAATTTTGTTAATTACTTTAATTAACAAACATTCAAATAAAACCCCCTACAATATTTTGATATCACATGCAGAACCAATTTCAGCAATTTCACCCGAAACAATTTCGGTGTCCATTGAAATAATTCCAGCGCTTTGCAATTCTTTCGTCTAGAACATATTTGCTCCCAATGGTGTTGGCATCCCTTAAGTGTGTCACCCTACGGTTCGTGAATAATGCAGACATGATCGAGACCATTCTCGGATCAATAATCGAAGCGGACACGGAGATCCATCGACTCCCACACATTCAACGATGACTTGATGTGGCCGTGAGAACCTTTAATGCTAATAACTAAATCCCTTTGTCTCACGATAAATTATATGTCGAGATTGATCATCGGTATATTCATACCTAGTTTGATCTCGTTCAGCGACATGCACTCTTTTCTTGTTCCGTGATATAATATTCTAGTGATCATATCACTTGCTTGCAAGCTATCTCAATGTGATATCTTGAGAGGGCCCAAAGTATATCTATCCATCATCGGGATGGAAAAATCCCTCTTGATCCATGAGCCTCTACATAACACCTTACATTTGAACCCACCTTTATAGTCACCCTGTCACAGTGTGACATTTGATGTTATCAAGATACTCTTCCAGTGTTAGTGATTGGCATGATCTCATGGTCTAAGGACTAGGATTACTTTGTATGATGTTATAGCAATATAAACATAATGACTTAGATCATAATGCTATACTTCGGATGAATGTTCATCAAATTATTCCACTAATGTTGTGACCTCGTTATTAACAACATCCAATGTCCATGATCAGGAAACCTTGGTCATCTTGTTAATCAACAAGCTAGTTTATAAGAGAGGCATAACTAGCAACTTTCTATTTGTTTATTAAACACACATGTATTAACGTTTATGTATTAATACAATTATAACATGCAAAATAAACATCTATCATATACTTGGAATACATATAATAAAAACTTTATTATTGCCTCTCGGGCATATTCCCTTCATCTTCCTCATCTTCAGGCTTCACCATAGCCAGGTAGTCTTGCTGCTTCCATCCCCTGTTCGATTTCTCCATGAATATATTGAACTCCTCATCGTCAGAATCATCATCAGAATCATAGGTGTACCGTTTGTTCTTTGGGCTTAGGCCTTGAGCTTCACGATCATCAACTTCGATTGAGGAAGTGCAAACTATCCCTGAAAGAGCCATGAGGTTTAGAGGCTTACCTTTGCCTTGAGCGGTAGCATCTCAAGTAGATTAGATCTGGCTGATATAAGAGAGAGAGGACCTCTAAAGAGGCTTATTAAGGTCGAGGAGGGAAGAAACTCGTATTGGAAGAAAAAGGGTTGCCCAAGGAAAGAATCCCAACAAGTATGGGAAAAAATAAGTTGAAAAGAAGGAAATTGCGATCGTAACGACCAGCTGGCACTACTAGGAAAACAGCTACTGAGATAGACAAGCTATTTTGTGGCATATCTGAGAACCATGTGCCGAGAAAATATTAATAGCATACAAGCGCCACTAAAATTTAACAATCGATGGCGCCGGAACCAATATGCACCACAGAAATCCACATTTCGGCGGCGCATATTTTCATGTGCGCCACAGAAAGTGATGATTCTGTGGTGCATATAGACATATGCGCTACAGAAAATTGATGGGACCCAGCACCAAAAAGGGAGACAGTGCATGGCGCATATGTCTATATCGCCCAATGATATTTACGTGGCGCATATAGATGTATCGCCACATAATATAAACAGATCTCCCGTGGATCGCTTTTCAGTTTGTAAAAATAAACGAAAATGATAAAAACTTAAAAAAAATCCTTTGACATGTAGTTATATTTTGGGGTGTAGTTGTAGGGAAAATTGAAATACATGAATTTTGATGTATTTTGCAAAAATAGGTCATGGCACGGTAAAACGACTATAACTTTTGCATACGATGTCGAAAAAAGTTTAATATATCAAAATGATCGTCTCGAATTTTTTTACTCGATTTCAACGCTGGAAGCAGTTGAAGATTTTACAGATTCCCCAAATTCGAAAAGAGTAAAAAGTTATTGCAGAAAGAAGATTTTTTTCCTGCAAAAAAATAAAAAAGGGGGAGAAACTTCTGTGGCGCATTTCTCCCATATGCGCCACAGAAGTCTTGGGCAGGATTTGAAATTTGAATCTCGTCGGCGCCCTTCTCCCTCTCTTTTTCCTTTTTCTCCCTCCACTTCTTCTCCCCTCCCCACTTCTCCTCCCCTCCACACTTCTCCCCTTCTACTCCCTCCTCCTTCTCCACTCTCCGGTGACCTCCACCCCGGTGACGTCCTCCTTCTCCTTCTCCTCCTCCACCACCTCCGACACCCTCTTCCTCCACCACCTCCGGCAACCTCCTCCTCCTCCTCCTTCTCCTCCTCCTCCGGTGACCTCCTCCTCCTCCTCCTCCTCCACCACCACCTCCGGCGACCTCCTCCTCCGACTCTGGCGACACCTTCCTCCACCTCGGGAGGACTCCTCCTACTCCGACCACCTCCGGCGGTGGCCTCCTCATTCTCCTCTGGCCACCACCTCTGACGACCCACTCCTCCTAGCCCTCCTCCAGCCACCACCACCACCTCAGCCTGATCTAGATGTAGCCAGCTTTTTTTGAAATTTGAAAAAAAAATCTATGGCATATTAATACATATGTTATACAAAATTTGAGATCGCTTTTGCCTTTTTTAATTTTGGAAAAAAATTCCGTGGCCCATAATGGCAATATCGCCGGAATTTTGAATTTCTGGCGTATTTCAATATAATTACGGAAATAAATATCGATATGACGTATCAGTGGCGCATCAGATATGCACCACTGAAAGTGAAAAAAGGTGTGCCACTGATAAGGTATTTCATAGTAGTTAATAGTGCGAGTGGGGATACGATACGCCCGTCGTGCGTACGGGTTGTTTCCAAAACACGATGCTATGAAATCGGTAATAGTCAGCCGACTAAAAGTAGTACAGGTTTCGCCCGTACTACCCATTTGTAATGACTTTGCAGCTTCACTTTTTTTGAACACAAACAAAGAGCAGAGGAAGGGCATAGAACTGATAATGACCAGCCGTATGGGGGGGCTATGCCCGTACGGTGCGGTCGTACCAGTTTTGCAAAAACGAAACAAGGTCACCAGCAGGATTAACGACCAGCAGTACGGGCGGGTCCGACCATACCTCCCGCTCGTAATGACCTCGTAAGACCGGCAATGAACTCAGAAAAATGAAGGGAATGCAGATATGTAAAAAGAAACAGCAGAAAATCATCCAGAATAAAGATGTGTTCAGCATTTTATAAACCGATCATCGAGGAACATGAATTTATTTGAGTATCTTTTTCCTCTCTTTGAATAAAATTGGTTGTAGAAAATCACCAAAACCATTGCAATAAGAAATAGAGAACTTCCTTTACGGTAGTGTGGTTTCCACATGTATATACGGATGACACCCCCCTTAGGATGAGCAATTTAAAGGTGTCCATGAATGTTTCCTCCATCTCTTCCTTTCTTTGTAGGATATATAAATCAAATTCTTACAAAGTATAGTCCAACGGATCATTATTGGCTTAACATGGGTCCTTTCTAGGATTTCCTTTAAGCTAACACGATTAGTGTTTACTATTACTTTAGAGTCCATGACATAAGATCTGAACTTATCACAGGAGAAAACCACTGCGAAGAATTCTTTTTCTACCATAGGGTAGTTCTTTTGGGCCCGGTTTAAGGTGCGACTAGCATGATGAATGATATTAAGATCATCACCATCATCTTGACAAAATTGCTCCTACAACTTCATGACTAGCCTGCATAGAAATAGCTCAAAGGTTTCTTCCAATTAGGTGGTTTTATAATGGTAACTTCAAGGAGAGCTTGTTTTAATATGTTGAAAGAAGTAAGACACTTTTCATCAAAATTAAAATGAATATCCTTTTGAAGAAGGTTAGTTAAAGGTCTAGCAGTTTTTGAAAAATTCTTAATAAACCTTCTATAAAATCCCACATGACCTAAGAAGCTTCTTATACCTTTTATGTCCCAGGGAGAGGTAACCTTTATATTGCTTCAATCTTTGCTTTATAGACTTCTATGCCCTTACCTGAGACTTTGTGACCAAGCACTATGCCTTCTTGAACCATAAAATGGCATTTTCCCAGATCAAGACAAAGTTAGTGTCTTCACATCTACGCAAAACTTTATGAAGATTATGGAGACAATGATTAAAGGAAGTTCCATAAGCAGAGAAGTCATCCATGAATACTTCCATAATACCTTCAACATAATCGAAAATACATAGGTCATACATCTTTGAAAAGTGGCGAGCATTGCAAAGACCAAAAGGCATATGGCGATAAGCATAAAGGCCATAAGGACAAATAAAGTAGTCTTAAGTTGGTCATCGGGTGAACAACAATTTGGGAAAAAAAGCGGAATAGTCGTCTAAGTAACAAAAATGAGAGTGCATAGAAAGCCTTTCTAAAAGTTTGATCTATAAGCGATGCGCGGTAGTGGTCCTTAGAGTTTCCTTATTAAGTTTTCTATAGTCAATGCACATCATGTGACCAACAATAGTTCTAGTAGGTACCATTACATTATGTTTATTTTACGACAACTGTAAACCCACCTTTCTTAGGAACACAATGAAAGGACTTACCCATTCACTCTCTTCTACGTGAAATATAACTTTGCATCCAACAAACGTATTATTTCTTTTCTTACCTCCTTTTTCATGTGAGGTTTAAGACGTCGCCGAACTATGACTGGCTGAGTTCCTTCTTCCATGAATATTCTATGGGTGGTTATCGAAGGACTAATCCCCTTAAGTCCTCATCGAATACCCAAGAGCATTTTTCGATGCATCAGAGAACCTTCATTAAATTTTCCTCCTCTTTTCTGCAAGGTTAGCACTTATAATAACAGGAAATTTATTGGTCTCATCAAGAAACCTATATTTTAGTTCCTTTGGTAGAGTTTTAAAGATTGGAGGAGGGAAGAGCCTGGGCCTCCTTTCCTTATGGGTTCTTCATATTTTGATTAATCTTGTTGTCCACCTCGGGTGTGGAGTCAAGAATAATCATCCATTCAACTTTTTCTATGTCTTGGAGGATATTATTATTATTGACTAAACTTCTTGCTAAATCATCGCGGAGTCTCGATGACTATTGAGGCTAAGCGGCGATATTACCTTCTTCCTCATGTTCGTTACTCATCATCACCCAATTCTTCAATAGAAACATGGCCAAATTTGGATAAATGAAAATCCATTTTCTCTTCACCAAACTTGAGAGACATAGTTTGTCTCTTGCAATCTATGTTTGCTCTGTGGTATTTAGAAAAGTTCTTCCAAAATGATGGGACAATAAACATCATTGAGCATATCAATAGCACAAAATCAATGGGTATTTCTCTTTGTCCAACACAAATTGGAACATTTCTAATTATTCCCATGGGGACTACGAGTATTCTATCTGCAACATTATAGTCATATCCGTATCTTCCGTTAAATGCAGACTTAATTCATTTTGAATTTTTAAATAAAATAAAAGGATAGCGTTAACGGTATACGATGTCACAGAGGCCATAACGGAAGTTCCTCTAAAAAGTGCAAGGGAATAGGCACCAACTTCTTTGCTTTTACCTTTCCTTGACGAATTAAGCTTGATTATCAGCTCAATGAAGTTGCGGTGTGCAAACATGTTTAAAATATCTTCCTTCATTAATTCCTCTTGCCTCTTGTACACGTTCTTCTTGATTCTCCTTCTTTGTGTCTCCTCTTCCAACTCCTTGAGAAATAGTTCTTCTTCTTTGCATTGATCCTCCTAGTTCTGAGCCATCATATGTTTTCTCAACGTCCTTGGGAAAGGAAAGGGTTCAACATATGGGGATACCTCTTTTAATGGTTCGACATGGACTATGATTATTTGATCATCTTCTACAACTGGCTCGGGTGACGGAGTATAATGAAGCCATTCTTTCCTAGGAGATTCAATATGTTCTATAAAAGGCGGAGGATTTGCAAAATAATATCATCAAGTTGCAGTTTATTTTACTTTAGGAGTCTTTATAAGCATTGAGACAATCGTATTCAATTTCTATACCTCCTTCACCTCTAAATCAAATCCCCATGTTTTTCTATTCTGACAGCAAATTCATTCTAAAAGTTCCCAACCTTTAATTATAGTTAACTCCATGAAAGAGCCTCCACGAATTTGTGTAAGCTCATGCTTAATTTCTTGATTAAATCCTCCATAGAAAATATGCAAAAGCATTACCATTCGGTGAAATCATGATGGGGACATTTATTAAGTAGAGACTTGTACCTTTTGTAGGCCTTTACCAAACCTTCACCTGGGCGGTTCTTGAAGTTTGCAATTTCCCTTCTTACTTCAGTAGTTTTTACCATGGGAAAGAATCAAAAATACAAATTCTCCTTTAAGTTTTTCCCAAGTATCAATTTTTTCTCTGTGAGGAGACAACTTCTATACCAAGTCAAGCGGTGTTGCTTAGAGGGAATTCCAAAGCTAAATGATTTAAGTTTAAATTCATCATCAGAATAGCCTCTCAGAATTTAAGGGTCAACGCTGGCTTTCGGTTTAAAATGCATTAAATAGGTGTAAGAATCCTCATACCCGGATCATCTCTTGCAATTTTTTTCTTTAATAATAGCGATAAAACAAGGGTTGACCTCGTATATCTGGTTTGCTACTGGGAATTCCTTGATATGAGTCCTCTATTGAACTTCCCGAGGTTTATTTAGTAGCATCGACCTGATTAATCAGTCCGGAGTGTCTTGGTCATGGTGCCTACGAACTAGTAAGAAAGCAACTTTAGTGAAAACAATTAGTAAAACTAAGCCGTAACTAAGAACAAATACAAAAGCAACACTTAGCTCCCGGCAACAGCGCATATAAAAATAGCAGTGACTCTGAGTGCATACTTAGATCCAATTGTGTGAGTTTCAAAAGTAAAAGATATCAAACCCCTGAGAGCTATTGGCAAAGGTATTTATGCCCCTCATTTACTCTCTACCAAAGGATACTTATAAGCTTCCTTCAATCTCAAGTAAAGGGTCTTTGAAAGGACATTTTATGGTTGTTTGCAGAAAAGTAATTGAAACAAGATAAAAGAAAACAAGTAACAAGTTTGTATGAAAGCGTTAGATTTAAACTCAATAGGGATCAAAACGTTCCACCGAGGATGTAGGATACACCACTAGCATAGTATTATTGTTATATATAATCAAGATAGCATACTCCTTGTGTCATGAGATGTGTGGAGAGCTCCATAATAAAGATGTTCACTACATGAGGCTCATTATGAGGCTGACTTTGTTAAGCCAGGTGGAATTACACCTCTAAATAATCAACTGCTTGATATTTGAGGAAGTAGTCCACCCATACATACCACACATAATTAAGAGTTTTCCCCTAGACCATGTCATAATTATCTTGGGAGTCCCTCTTTTAATCCTCCTTTGACCATCGTAGGTTTCTGAGCTAATGGCGCCAATAACGTGTCAGGGGAGCCATTAGGGAGTAATGCTTACAAGACTTACATCGAAAAGGATTTCTCCCCACCGCCTTTAATCCCGAGGGAGCAGAATGATATGTGACCGACTACACATACCATCTAAAAGAGAGATCGAAACACAAATCATAATTATATCATGGGCCCAAATGAAGTCATATGGACACAAGAATAAATCATCTTTATTACGAAGATTCATAATAGTGCTAAGGGTTCTCTCCATCTCCCCAAGAACAAGGAAGCTACTCACTCTGTGGAAGCGATCAACAACATCATCATAATCAAATAAATGGATAAAGAATACGAAGATAGATCTAATGCAAACCACAATTGAATCTGGAATTACAACAAGATCTAGTAGATGAAGATGGGGATTTATGGTGGTAATGGAGATGCATCGATTGATGATGAAGGGGATGATCACGTTTGTCTACTCCAATGATCCACTGAGAGAAGCAACTAGGATTTTTCCCCAACCAGGTTCCTCCTTCAGATCCACTTTCAGAAGGATGGATTTCAAGTGGTTTCTGGTGGTTGTGAATGTTGGATCTCTCTCTTGTATTACATGAGAGAAAGTATTTGATAGAGGTGGTCATTAGATGGCACTTGATGCCAGACCCGGAGGATCGGAATGCAGGCTCGAATACTTTGTACCACCCGTGGATGCTCCCGATCCTTGGTTGCTCCTCCTCGCTTGGTATTCTACTCTAGAGTGCGAAAGGTAAAATCCATAAATGACTTTTATCACTTAGATATATCAACATAATTGCACAATATGGCGGTTCAATTGATATGGTGCCATATAGGACTCAATGATTTGGGATCTGTTAAAACAAGAACAAAATGGCCCAGCGGCATTGAAACACGGTGAAATACAAAGATCTCCTACTTTCTATTTATGCTGTAAAACAAAAGGGTAAAAATACTTCAATTTTGGACTCATCAAGGAGGAAGAGGCCTTCTATGGAGAGGAAGCCCCTCCCATGGCCCGGCGACAAAGTGGTTTCCCCGCACCTCTCCTTCATTCATAATGGAATTGGATATTCCACTCACATAAACTCCCTCCACTCAAACTTCCACTCACTTGCTTTGAAATTTCCCACCAAATTTAATGTATATCCATTAATAAACTATTTTATTTATTTATTTAGAATTTTGTTAATTACTTTAATTGATAAGCAGTCACATAAAACCCTTGCAACATTTCGATATCACATACGAGAACCAATTTAGTAATTCACTTTCGAAACAATTCTAGTGTCCTCGAAATAATTCTAGCCTTTCATAATCTTTCTCCTGTATATTTGCTTAAATGGTGTAGGTATCCCTTAAGAAGCGTGTTTGGTTGCTTTCGAGCCAATTTTCCCGTTTTCACTTTTACCCATTGGGTGCTGCATGGAGATTGCCTCGGGCAGATGGGCCTATTTTTGATTACCTATATTTTCGTTTCCCCCTGGGAAGTCCATGTATGAGATTACTTTGTTTTGGTTTCCAGATTGGGCTGCATTGGTGCAAGGTTGCGTTTGGGAGCGCATCCGGCCCCCTGTACTTTCTCGCGCTAGCAAAATGGTGACACCAACTAGCCATCATAGTTTAAGATCTTACAGTCGATCAACATGACAGAACAACTCGTAATGGATAATCCATGATTGGGCGTGATGATGATGTCTTTGATCATGCTGCCGCACCCGTATACTGGTGAACTTTGCTGGTCGAACTTATTTGATGGTGATGGCGGTAATTTATCTTCATATCTTTGTGGTTGACTATACAGGACCATACGCTAAAACTCGAGTAAGGCACGTAGCACTCTAGAGGTCTTAAACCCTTATAAGGTTACGGTAACACGTCACTTATTTATGCCTCCATATCTTGAATTCTCAACTTCTTAGGCCAGTACACCACGTACTAATTGCCATTTCTATGAGATTTACATATGCAACATATGGGATCACAACTAAAATGAGCTATCAGTTCACAAACAGGGGCAATAAGCATAAACTAGTTAAGCATGCATGATCATATAGGCTGAAGCATCGGTTCCAGCTACCCATTTAGTGATCAGCGATCCGATAACTCACTCATTGAGATCTTCCACCACATCAAAGAGGTGCAATCCTAACACCATAAGTTCTCCATCATGTGAGGGGGTTAGTATATACCACCTCATAATGCAGACATAAGTTTTCATCAAGTCCTAACTACTTCAAAATATACAACTTCTTCGTCATGCATGCCACTTGCCGCACACCATCTCATGATCCAGACAAGCACCTGCGTGGTAGTGCTTGGCAGAAGATCTGAGCTGAGATCCTTGTGGTCCTATGCCATCTTAACAAGTGGTTTCCCATAGCCACATTGTCGAGAAGAGGTGGCGGGTGCCACCATTAGAGCAGGGGTTGTACCATAGCTTCCATGGCAATCATACGGATATGGGTGCATCAGGGAGGGAAGTAGTGGTTATTGGAAATATGCCCTAGAGATAAATAGTGATAGGACTATTACCATATTTCATATAGTTTATGAGATAAGTTTTATATCCAGCCACTGCTTTATAGTGGAAACATCAATACCTGGTGCGATATACAACTGACCCAGGGTTCCCGGTGAGCGCTCTAGTCAACAGTTCATTGCTCAACGGTGATCGCCTTCTACGATCATGTGGCATTTATGCCGGTTGAAATGGATTCAACTCATTAAAGAGAATGAAGTGATGAACCAATACCCAACCTAAACATAGTGACCGATCATGTCACGAAGTTGAGAATACGATGATTAGAGGATCCTTGTAGACTATTCATGAACCATGAGTATATCAATCTTGTCTCCCTAGAGTTGCTTAGATATCAAAGCGCCATCTAGTAATATGAATTAGGATTTATAAAGGTGTGTTCAAAAAGGTGCACCGGAGGAAACCATAGGGCAATATATGTCCAAGAGCGGAGATTTGTCGGTCCGGCGTGGAAAGATACTCGAGGGCAGCTCGGAAGTTATATCCAATAGGCTGCTTGTGGCGTGTAGTTACAATCGGGGGATGTCACTGTCAGGCAGTCAAGTAGCATTGTTACGTGCGAGATTGAACACGACATGGTGATGTCATTGATCAGATCTCCAGGCAGTACAAGTATGAAGAACAAAGGGAATAGAACCACGACCGCCCTAGTTCAAGCTGACAAAAATGATAGTGGGCAGCACAAGGCTCACATAGCCATCCAAGTCCCTCATAGTCATTGGTCAGGAACACCGACCATATGCAGGTATTGAACGGTAGGGTATCACTCTCTGGGACGATGGTAGAATCGTTGAAGAATGAGCAGAAAATAGGAAGGATTTGAGGTGAAGTCCAGGAATATCAGGAGTGGAGATGGAAGGTGTTCCATAATACGAAGTTTGAATAATATGTGAATGAATGTTAAATATTGATTTAATCATTGTTCATAATTATTAATAAAAGGAAAATCAATTTAAAGATTCGAAAGGGCTTAATGGGCCGATTCAGGAGGAAGAATGACCCATTAAGGAAAAATGAGAGGAAGGGCGGAGGGGTGGCAATGGCCTTTTTCTCTCTCTCGCTAGTCCTTGGGACTTTGAGGAGTAGTACCTCCTCCCTTATATATTATTGAAATTGTTGGATGAATTAAATACACACACTATTGAATAACAATACGCTATTAACTTCCAGTTATAACAAAATGTCTAAGAACTGTGAGCATAACATTATTTGTGACCCATAGATTCGGGTTGTGATTTAAAACTACTCGCCGACGTCGATGTGATACAAACTGATCTTCAGGAACACTTTTCATCAAAAGTAATAACAACCAAAGCAAGGGTGATTACATGTGAGCAATACTCCAAGACTTATGGTTGAGGTGAGTTGTTTTTCCTTGTAAAACCACTTTTGTTTATAAAACAAGATGGAGGCTTCGTCTAAACAGAGTATTTTAAAGAGGATAGATAACATCTCCAAAGTATTGATCATCATCTTTATCACTAAGTCATCATGTCTACCAGCTAGGATCACCCTTTCGTGCCATGAGAAGCATCACTTAAGCACCGTTGATGCACTTAGAAGTTTCACGATTAGATTAAGTTCTCAATAATCTTGGTCGGTCACTGGCGTTCCTTAACCGTGAACCTGGCTCCAAAAAATTATTGCCACGCGAAGTGCACAACTTTACCCACATGTACTAACCTTCTCTTAATACCACAATGATTAGCCATCTTCATGGAAGGTGACCGGAAATTAATGGTTGAACCGACCTTTACCTTGCTTTTCACCGAGACCATGAGTCACGCCCTAAGGATGGTTCGCCCGTGTGAGGTCAAGTCCCAAGCGGTCCCTAGAGATGTGAGGCGAGGTTGGTTTTAGGGGCTCCATCCACCCAAGCAACCCGGCCACGCTTACCTACCTGTTGATGCACCCTTAAAATCTTTCAAAAGGTTTTCAATGTATGTGTGAATGGGCATACAGAACTATGTGACTCATGGAATCTACTAGGCAAGTTAGTTTCACCATTGAGGTTGTCCCTGAGCCCAAGTGTGGTTATGCAGCCGTCTCGGTTCCAGGCAAGAACTCAGGTCCTAGTGGTGTGAGCATGGGACTGAAAAACCACATCCCTCCTGGCCTCCCATACAAGCATTAGCATGTTTAATCTCATATGACCACATGATCTAATCATCACGTTCTCCTGTCATACTGATTCTTGCATCTAAGCCCACATCTATGCGGATGAACCAGCAACACGACATCTATGCATGGATAACAATACCGCGGATATAAGCTCTGGCAGTGCAGCCAAACCCTAATTATGCGGGAGATGGATTGAGTAATAAGATCAAAGGGAGTTATACAACAGTTGGGATACTCTATCTATCGATAAGACCACGGTAGAGATACATTATGAAGGGTTTGTAGCACAATGCGTCAAAATTTTTCACCGGAGCAGAGCAGGAGGGAAAATGAATCTAATCTAGGAGATGCATACAACAAGAGAGTTGGATTAGATCTTCATACCTTGAAGATTACATGCAGTGAACGTTAAGTGGGCAATGGGTGATGTAGTCGTATAACTGGCTTCTCCTCCTCAGCGATCCGATCCGATCTAGCACCACAAGTGGCGGTGCCTCCGTGAGATGCACACCGTCTGCAACACCTCGGCGTCTCCTCCCTTCCTCGGACCAGCAAGTATGGTGGAAGATGGGTGGATCTACAGCATGACGTGCAATGTGGTGGCATATGGTGGAGAATTTCTGCAGCGAGGGCTTGGCCTACAAACGATCCGGAGGGAGAGAGAGGAAGGCAGCGAGGCTACTAGGAGTTTGGAGGAAGGTGTGTGGGGGAGGCGCACCAGCCCTCTATATAGAGAGAAATTAAGTGCATCCCTGCCCATCCTCCCAAGCCTATCTCTCCTAGTTTAAACGATTTAAACTTTCCCTTATCTAGAAACCCTATCTCTAGTTTAAGCAGAGTTTAAACTTATCTAGAATCGGCTGGGCCCTATGGGGCCTTGTGCCCCCTTTAATGTCTGGCCAGGACACTCCCTCATAGGCCCATGCCCCTCTGGAAGGTGGGGCCACGTTGAATCCCTTCGGAAGGTTCTAGAAGCTTCCGGTACAATACTAGAATTTAATCCGGAAGACAATTCCAGAACCCCAAAAGAAACTGCTTTAGCACTTATATGAATCTTTATTCTATAGGACCACTCACGGAACCTCTAAATGATGTCCGGATCCATAAAGGACTCAGTAAAAATTCATAAACCAAGTATCCAATCTATCCTAACGCATGAGACACGTTGAAATTGTGTGACCCTGACAGGTTCGAGAATATGGAACATGATCTTCTATCAATAATAATCAACTTGTTGAGATTACGGGTGCAGGCACCCATTGACTCCCACACATTCGCCGATGATCACTTATCGGGATGAACCCACGATGCCAGGATTCAATCAATCCCATATACATATTCACCTTAAGTCTCGTGATATTTTACTTGCCGAGATTCGATCATCGATCTTTGTCATACTAGTGGTCAATCTCGTTCCACGACCAAGTAGTTTACTAGATTAAATAATCCGATATCACTTGCAGGTGATTAACTCCTTAACCACAGCATGTGCTTGCAGAGCGGTGTTGATATCGATTACGGAAGTGGGCGAGGTGATATATCTCTCCAGAACTTGGGAGGGACAAATCCCATCTCGATACGCTTACAACCTTGAGCGGATACTTTCCGAGTCACAGAGAGACACCTTTTGAGAATCACCCTCTCATAGGATGACGGTTTGATGACCTCAAAGCTTTTTCTTTCGATACCAGGGAGTTGTATTATCTCATGGTCTACAGAATACAATATTTGACATAGGAAAACACTTACATGAAGATGAACACAATGACCACGATCTAATTGCTTCGCTTAGTTTGGAAATTACATCCACCACATCATTCTCCCAATGATATGATCTCATTATCAATTGACAACTCATGTCTGTGGTTAGGAAACCTTAACCATCATTGCAATCAATGAAACCTAGTCCATACGGCGTACTAAGGGACCTTGCGGTGTTGTTCACAAACCACACAAGTATTAATGTTTCAACAATACAATTCTAGCATGGAATATAAACTTTATCATGAACAAAATTATAATAATAACGTCTTTATTATTGCCTCTATGGGCATAATTCCAACCTCGTTATTATGCATCATGGCAGGGAATTGAAATGCTTCCAAATCATGAGAGATTATATCATGAAGTAGGTATGCTTGCCTTTTGCCGATTGATAACGGATAAGCGAGATCTTGGACATACTTGTACTTGAGCTTGAATTTATAGTTGGTCAAATATTGATCTTGAGGAAACTTGGCCGTGATTGTTTACCTCGAACCCGATCTCGATCTACCGATATCGTATTCTCTGGGAAAGAACAAAGCACTGCGAAAGAGAGAAACAATCAATACATGGCATCGATCACGATGCTCAAAGCAAGAGATGATGATATGACAAGTTAATTTGTATTGAATTAAACCCTAAAGCATGCTCGACCAATTTAATCGGAGTTCCGGGGGTTATAAGCCCCTAACTGGAAACTCGGGAATCACCTGTGAGGGGTTGTGGGAGTTGTTCTAATTAAAACTTGCTATGAAAGTTGTTGAACAATGCATGATTATAAGCTTAGATAGATAGATCTCATTTTTTAGACATTTTGATATATTTTGTATTTTGAAACATAAATAATAAATTATTAATTTATAAGATTTAAACCATTTTCTAGATTTATTAAAACATTTTATTTACTTATAAGTGACATACATGCACCGAGATAATTTTTATACCCGGACTTGAATCTAGCTAATTTGTGAGGGCAGCAGGAGGGCCGAGGCCACCTCTACTTGTTGACCATCTTGTGATCCCAGCGGTCAAGGGACCCAGGGCCCGTCGGCGACGCAGCATGTGGTGACATCATTTCAGCTGGCCCGGCCACCGTGAGGTGGTCATCTGGCCGATGGCGTGAGATGTGCGCCTTGGGGCACTTACTGACCTACCCTAAACAAACCAGCATAGCAAGAAGCGGAACCCACCGAAGGTGGCGACACAGTGGCGTAGCTTTACAAGAATGAGTCATTGGAGCCTCACAGTTTGCGGGGCAATGGTGGCCCGATGGTGGAGGCTACGGTGCTCGGCCATGGCAACGCAAGATGGAGGAGAAGCGAAGGGGTCCAGGAGGGACCAGGAGCTCTGCCGCAGAGGAAGTGGAGGGTCCATTGACCCAGGGGTGGCCGGAATAAACGACAGCAGTTGGTGAAGCTTCGTCGGAGATAGAGAATCGATTACGCGGCAATGGTGAAAATGCTACGTCAAAACTTACGTGCTTTGGGGCGACGGTGACAGTCGATCATGATGGTCATGGTAGTGGCCTCCCGAAGAATGACAAGGGAGGTCGAGAAGCAGGCCGGGGAGGCAGCGGACGGGCTAGGGTTTGGGGAGGCTCACGAGGATCTTCGCGATATGGAGGCGAGAGGGGAAGAGATAAGGGTGTGGGAGAGAGAGATCAACACGGCCCGGTCCTGCGTGGTGTTCTTATCCTGGTGTCTAGGCGTAGCATCTCAAGCGGTTGAAAGCTGACGATCGATGGCGGCCAGCCTTGAAGCGCAATAGCCTTCTTGTCGTCATTATCGAAGGCAGCGGAGACCAAGCCTTGAAGAGGTGCGGGCGGATTGGTGAAATCGTCAGATTTGCATCACCATTCTATATCATAATTTTCCTCTAAATCATTGATATGTGTCTTATTGCATGAGGTGTTTACTTATGTCTTTTCCTTTGTTTTGCATGTTAGATGATTCTTTGGAGGATGAAACTATAGGCGGAGTCAGGGGATTGTGATTGAAAAAGAGGTGTTTTGAGTCTGCGAAAATTTCGTGAAGATCGAGAAAAATCTGGGAAAAAATATTGGAAAATGCATATTTTTCCGAAAAGGAAAGCGGAAGGAAGCCGAGAAGGGGAGGCGTGCATTTGCATTTGCGGGCCGCGAGGCCGCACACCCCTAGAGCAGGACCCCTTTGCACAGAGGAAGTGTGGCCCACATGGCCAAGCATCCGACTCCGCCCCTCGCCTATATCTTCTCCTCGAAACCCCTAATAATACAGGGCGACCC
The DNA here is from genome assembly GCA_023614405.1 of Avena insularis. Classification (NCBI taxonomy): domain Eukaryota; kingdom Viridiplantae; phylum Streptophyta; class Magnoliopsida; order Poales; family Poaceae; genus Avena; species Avena insularis. The sequence continues at coordinate 39,389 of JAJUPC010000740.1, read as the reverse complement.
ACGAGAAATATTCCGCCCGCCTCTAGGAGAAGTGACACCGAGAGAAAGAGCTCTCCGTGAGGCCAGTTCTGATTTACGGGGGAATTCAGCCTTCGAGGAGAGGGGAATAAATGCGCCATCAACACGTAAAATCATCGAAGCTAGGCTTCATGGGATCATCATCATTATCATCACACCATCGCATCTCCACCAACACCATCATGACCAGTCCATCCTGTTGTAACAATTTGTGTTGGATCTTGCATTGGTTCTTAAGGAAACTTTCCCCAATGTTGATTACTATTGTAGTTGATGCTTGTGGAGTGGAACCATTGGATTATGTTTATGTTCATATTGTTATCCATCACCATATCATCTTTGATCTTCCGAAGCCCATATGATGTCTTGTGAGGTAGTTAGATTTTTTAGTTCTTGAGGACATAGAGAAGTCATGTTTGTTAGTAGTGGTTGTGTTTGAGATATTATTCAATGGTTTAGTATTTAGAAGTTGTGGTGTTATTCTTCTAGTGAGTGTCTGTGAACTTGAGCAGCGACTACATGATACTTCACCACTTTTATGGGCTAGGGGAATACATTGTGTATTGGCTATTTCCTGGACATGGTGAATTTATTCTTACTGTAGTGTATATGGTGGAGAATTTACTGCGGCGGGGCTTAAGCCTGAAGCGGTCGGGGAGGGAGAGAGGAAAGGCGGCGGGGCTACTAGGAGTTTGGAGGAAGGAATTAATGTGTGGGGGGAGGCGCGCAGGCCTCTATATATAGAGGGGGTGCGGCCAGCCCTGCCCATCCTCCAAGCCTATCTCTAGTTTAAGCGATTTAAACTTTCCATTATCTAGAAACCCTATCTCTAGTTTACTTGCAGTTTAAACTTATCTAGGAATCGGCTTGCAGGCCCTCATGGGGCCTTGTGCCCCTATTTGTCGGCCAGGACACTCCCTCATAGGCCCATGCCCCTCCGGAAGGTGGGGGTACGTTGGTCCCCCTTCCGGAAGGTTCTAAAGCTTTTGGTACAATCTTGGAATTAATCCGGAGACAATTCCGAACTCCAAAAGCTGCCTTTATATGAATCTTATTCTCAGGACCACTCCGGAACCTCTCGCTGATGTCCCGGATCCCATCCGAGACTCGAACAAAAATTCATAAACAAGTATCCAATCTATCCTAGCCGTCAGAGACACGTTGCAGGTGTGGCTGACCTGTGAGTTCGAGAGAAATATCACAGACGCGATCTTGCTGATCAATAATCAACAGCTGAGGTGCACAGGCACCCATATTGACTCCCACACATTCATCGATGATCATATCGGATGAACCACGATGCAGAGAGTTCAATCAATCCATATACATATTCCCTTACGTCTCGCGATACAAATGTTTTTACTTGCAGAGATTCGATCGCCAGATGCTGTATCATACCTAGTTCAATCTGCGTTCCTGACAGCAAGTACTTTACTCGTTCAGTAATCGATATCACTTTGTGATTAACTCATAACCACATGCTTTAGCGGTGTTGATATCGATTACCGAGTGGGCCCGATATATCTCTCCGACTTGGGAGGACGAATCCATCTCGATACATACAACCCATGAGATACTTTCGATCACACAGAGACACCTTTATAGATCACCCTCTCATAGGATGACGTTTGATGACCTCAAAGCTTTCTTCCGATACCAGGGGTTGTATTATCTCATGGTCCTAAGGAATACAATATTTGACATAGGAAAACTTCACAAGATGAACACAATGACCACGATCTAATTGCTTAAGCTTAGTTTGGTGCATCCACCACATCCATTCTCCCAATGATATGATCTCATTATCAATTGACAACTCATGTCTATGGTTAGGAAACCTTAACATCATTGATCAATGAGCTAGTCCATAGAGGCATACTAGGGACGGTGTTGTTCACAAACCACACAAGTATTAATGTTTAAAAACAACAATACAATTCTAGCATGGAATATAAACTTTATCATGAACAAAATTATAATAATAACATCTTTATTATTGCCTCTAGGGCATAATTCCAGTCTCCCACTTGCACTAGAGTCAATAATCTAGTTTACATTTGGCAACAATCTCACACCATGGCTGAGGTCTTGATCATATTTACACGTGGAAGAGGTTTAGTCAATGGATCTCGACATTGGTCTGTATGTACTTTGCTGATCTTGGATCTCCACGCTATATAATCTCGGTTATATGAAACTTGCGGTTGATATGCTTGGTCTTTGGATGATATCTTGGTTCATTAGCGAGTGCTATGGCGCCGGTGTTGTCACACAATATCTCGATGGGTCAATGCACTTGGAACCACGCCAAGCTCGATGATGAAGTTCTGATCAAACTCCTTCACTTGGCCTTCTGCGCTGACAGCCATGTATTAGCTTCTCTTGTAGATCCCTTGATTACGGCTTCTGCTTGCGGCTTCTCGACTCACAGCTCCTCCATTCAAAATATACCGTATCACATGCAGATTTACAATCATCCTTATCGATTATCCGAAACTAGCATCGGCGTAACCTTTTCTGACGAAATGTTCATCACCCCCATAGACTAATAACATTTCTTTAGTCCTATTTAGGTACCTTAGGATGTTCTTCACGGTGTCGTTTCCCTCTGGATCACTTTGATATCTTTCGTCAAACTAAGAGCATTGGACACATCCGGTCTAGTACACAGCATGGCATACATGATGGAACCTATGGCGAGGCATAAGGCACTTTGCTCATAGCTTCCCTATCATTTACCGTGGCTGGACAGGCCTTGCTCAATATCTTACACGACAACATAGGCCTGAACCTTTCAATGCCTTATCCATTGAACCTTTTCGAACTTTGTCTAGTATATTTTCGGCTTAAAGCTATCGAGGCGTCTTTGTCTATCTCTATAGATTTTATACCCAATATATAGCGGCTTCACCTAGGTCTTTCATTGAAAACACTTGTTCAAATAACTCTTCATCGTTAAGCATGTTGATGTCATTTCCAATAATCAATATGTCATCCACATATATTACGAAGCGTCCGCGAGCTCCCTCACTTTCTTGTAGATGCAAGCTTCGTAACAATTTGGAACAAATCCAAAGCTTTGATCACTTGATCAAAGCGAAGGTTCCAACTCCGAGATGCTTGCTTGATCCATAAATGGGCAGCTGAAGTTTGCATACTTTATCGGCATCCTTAGGATCGACCAAAACCTTGGGTTTGCATCATATACAACTCTTCATCAATGTTGCCATTGAGGAGCATGATCTTGACATCCATACGCCATATTTCATAATCATGAAGCAGCAATTGCTAATAAAATCCGAATAGACTTAAACATACGCTACGGGAGAAAGTCTCGTCGTAGTCAACACCTTGAACTTAAAAACCTTTCGCGACAAGCCGTGCTTTATAAGCGGTAACATTACCATCGCGTCCGTTTCTTCTTGAGATCCATTTGCACTCAACGGCCTTTCGGTCGCTAGGAGATCACCAAAGTCCATACTTGGTTTCGGCTCATGGATCCCAATTCGGTTCATGGCTTCTAGCCATTCTCGGTCTGGGCTCATCGCCGGCTTCCTCATAGTTACGTTGGTTCTTTGTCTTCTACTAACAAGGCTGTCGAAGGCAGGGGTTGCCGTACCACTCGGGGAGGAACTGCGACCTTGTCGACCTGCGTTCGATGTGACATGTCGTCGCAAGCTTCTGATCCTTGTCATTAGCTTCCTCTATTGTTGAATGCGGTGACCTTTGGAACAATTTCAGGTGCTGCGCTACTCTCAATTCAAGAGAAGGTTCAATAACCTCGTCTAGCTCTACTTTCCTCCCTCACTTCTTTACGAGAAACTCCTTCTCAAGAAAGGAACGTTCTTAGCGACAAACACTTTGCCTTGGTTACAGTGATGAAGGTATACCAATAGTTTCCTTAGGGTATCCTATGAAGGCGCATTTCTCGCTTTGGGTTCGAGCTTGTCGACATCAACTAGCAGCGTAAACCGCATCCCAAACTTTAAGAAAGCGACAACTTAGGTTTGGCACCAAACCACAGTTCATACGGATGTCGTCTCAGCAGTTTAGATGGAGCCCTATTTAAAAGTGAATGCAGCGGTTTGATGCATAAACCCAAAAGATAACGGCAAATCAGTAAGAGACATCATCGATCGGACCATATCTAATAGGGTTCGATTCCGTCGAGACACACCATTGCTGTTGTGGTGTTAGGGTGGCGTGAGTTGTGGCGATTCCACTTGCTTTGAGATGCGTGAGAAAATCATAACAAATATTAAGCCCCACGATCGGATCGTAGAAACTTAATCTTTACATTACGATGGTTCTCCACTTCTTCTGAAATTCTTTGAACTTTTCAAGCGTTTCAGATTTATGTTTCATTAAATAGATATACCCATATCTACTTAAGTCATCGGTAAAAGTGAGAAAATAGCGATATCCACAGCGTCGAAACACTCATCGGTCGCATACATGGTATGTATGATTTCCAACAAGTCGTTGCTAGCTCCATCATCTGGGAGAAGCAGGTTTGATCATCTTGCCCATGAGGCATGGTTACATGTGTCAAATGATTCAAAATCAAGAGACTCAAAGTCCATCGAATGGAGTTTCTTCGTAAACTTTACACCAATATGACCTAGGCAATGATTACCACAAATAAGTAGTATTATCAATATCTACTTTGCATCTCTTAACCTCAATGTTATGGATGTGTGTTTCATCCCTTTAGATTTAGAAGAAATAAACCATTCACAAGAGGTGCATGACCATAAAGATGTTACTCATATAAATAGAACAACCATTATTCTCCGATTTAAATGAATAACCGTCTTGCAATAAACACGATCGAAATAATGTTCATGCTCAAGCCTTGAGGCACATAATAACATTTATTGGGTTTAAAACTAATCGAAGAGTAAAACTAAGGAGGCGTGCGGCGGCCCATCACATCAACTCTTGATCCGTTGCCAGCGTGCATCGTCACCTCATCCCTGTAAACGCCGTCTATTCCGTAGCTCCTGTTTGAGTTACAAATATGCAGAACGATATCAAATACCGGGCACTAGCGAGGCTAGTAAGGAAAACATCAATAACATGTATATCAAATATACCTTTGATGGTGCCAACCTTCTTGTCGCTAAGTACTTGAATGACAGTTGCGCTTCAGTGACCCTTGTCCTTGCAATGAAGCACTTTCGGTTTCCGGCAGGTCAGACAGAGCTTCTTCTCGGCGGGGGCATCGTTTGCAGCCTCCTTTCTTGACTTCTTTGCACCCTTACCTTTCTTGAAGGAGGGCTTGTTGACCATCAACACATGATTATCCTTTTGATGTCACCTCCATGACCTTGACTGCGAAGAGCTTCGGTGATCGTATCGATGGAACCAATCTGATTATGAGTCACTACAAAACTTTTTGTAGCTGGGAGGAGTGATTGCGAACCTGTCAATCTTGAGCTCTCTGGAATCTTGGATCCGGTTGCTCAAAAGCGTTGAGTGTGGCCCGACATCTTTATAGGCGTGCTCACTATGAACTCCCTTCCTCCATCTTGCGGTTAAAAGAACTTCTCGGAGATCTCATATCTCGAGCGGGCCTAAGTGCGGAACATAGTTTTCAACTCTTGAGAATCTCAAAGGGCGGGATAGTTTTCAAAAGCGATTTTGAAGTTCGGTTCCTAGCAAACAACATGGTGCTCTTAATCACACCATAATCATCTTCTTGGTGATGACAGCTTTCTCATCGGTAGGCCTTGATGCAGTGACGTGAGGGTTACCTAACGCTTTCTCCAAGGACATAGTCCTTTTGTCCTTGAGATAGAATGATTCTTAGATTGCGGAACCAATTGGTGAAGTTAGACCATTGTTTCTAAGCTTTTCCTTCTCAACAAAAGCGTTGAAGTTGAAGTTGGACTTGGCCATGTGATCTCTGTATGTTGCAAGTACAATTTAGACTATGTTTTCATGATAAATAGTTCAACTTAATCAAATTACTAGATGAACTCCACTAAATTCAACATCCCTCAAGTTGTTTAGTGAACACGATCCAAATTCACCACACCTAATCCGATCATCACGAGAAGAGATGTGGTTTCGATGGTGGACAACGAAGTATCGATCATATCATTCATATGACTCATGCTTAACCTTTCGGTTCTTGTGTTCGAGGCCATGTCTATACATGCTAGGCTCGTCAAGTTAGACCCAAGTATTCTGGCGTGTGCAAAACGGCTTGCACCCGTTGTATGTGGTGAAGTCTATAGCACCCGATCATCACGTGATGCTTGGACACGACGAACTTCCATAGCGGTGCATACTTAGGAGAACCACGGTTTTATCTTGATCTTTAAGTGAGGAATCATCTTATAAATGCTACCGTCGCGATCTAAGCATAATAAGATACATAAAAGGATAAACATCCACATGCATATAACTTTATGTGACATGGTATAGCCAATCTTGGCATAATGATCTCCATCTTGTGCGTTCGATGATCTCCATCACTTCACCATGATTGCCTCCACCATGAATACTTAACTACAACTATTGCTAACTACTTAGCGATAAAGTAAAGCTATTACATGGCGTATAAGAAGTTGACTGTGGTCATACACAATTATAAAGACAACCATATGGCTCCTGCGGTTGTGTACTCATCGACATGCAAGTCGTGAAACATTACAAAACATGATCATCGCATACAATATACACATCACATCTTGGGCCATACCATATCACTTAAAACACTCCTGCAAAAACAAGTTAGGCGCCTCTACTTTGTTGTTGCATGTTTCACGTGGCTTATGGGAGTAGATGCTGAAACGATTCTTACCTACGGAAATACAACTTGGTGATATTATGGTTGCCAAACTCAGTGTTAATCCATGACAACTATAGTGAGGCCGGCATCCACCAGCCGCATGTGTGGTACAAGCCACGTCAAGTGTCGGAGCGGTCTACATGACGATTGTAAGGTTGGCCTGGACCGCTTCAATCTCACAATCCGCGTCATAGAAGAACACAAACAAGAGGCTTGCAACAGAAAACATCAGCGCGCAACCACCATGTTGCGTTCTACTCGTGAATCACATCTACGCATAGATCTGGCTCTGATACCACTGAAGGGTTTACGGCATAGTAAATCAAAATTTTCTACGGACGAGCGAGAGGAAAGCCAAGATCTAATCTGGGAGATGCATACAGCAGAGAGATTGGATTAGATCTTCATACCCTTGAAGATTACCTTGCAGTGAGCGTTAGTCGGAGCGTGGGTGATGTAATCGTACTAAACCTCCTCCTCGCGATCCGATCCGATCTAGCACCACAAGTGGCGGTGCCTCGTGAAGATACACGTGCAGCACCTCGACTTCTCCTCCTTCCTCGGACCAGCAAGTATGGTGGAGATAGATTGGATCTACTTGCCTGGCTTGGTGTATAGTGGAGAATTTCTGCGTGGGCTTGGCCTACAAGCGATCGGGAGGAGAGAGGAAGGCAGCGGGGCTACTAGGGTTTGGAGGAAGGTGTGTGGGGGGAGGCGCACCAGCCCTCTATATATAGAGTGCGGCCATCCTACCCATCCTCCAAGCCTATCTCTAGTTTAAGCGATTTAAACTTTCCCTTATCTAGAAACCTATCTCTGGTTTAAGCGAGTTTAAACTTATCTAGAATCGGCTGGGCCCTATGGGGCCTTGTGCCTGGCCCAATGCGGCCAGGACACTCCCCTCATAGGCCCATGCCCCTCCCGGAAGGTGGGGCCACGTTGGTCCCCTTCCGGAAGGTTCTAAAGCTTAAATACAATACCCGTTAATCCGGAACAATTCGAACTCCAAAAACTGCGCCTTATATGAATCTTATTCTCCGGACCACTCCGGAACCTCTACGTGATGTCCGGGATCCCATCGAGACTCGAACAAAAATTCATAAACCAAGTATCAATCTATCCTAGCATCGAGACACGTTAAGTGTGTGACCCTACGAGTTCGAGAATATCGAGACATGATCTTCTATCAATAATCAACGTGAGTGCAGGCACCCATATTGACTCCCACATTCATCGATGATCATATCGGGATGAACCCGCGATGCGAGTTCAATCAATCCCATATACATATTCCCTTGATCTCGTGATATTTTACTTGCGAGATTGATCATCGAGTCTTGTCATACCTAGTTCAATCTCGTTCACAAGTAGTTTACTCGGTTCGTAATCCGATATCACTTTGTGATTAACTCCTTAACCACATGCTTGCAAGCCGGTGTTGATATCGATTACGAGTGGGCCGAAGTATATCTCTCAGAGCTTGGGAGGACAAATCCATCTCGATACATACAACCTGATTACTTTCGATCAGAGGGACACCTTTGTGATCACCCTCTCATAGGATGACGTTTGATGACCTCAAGCTTTCTTTCGATGCCGGGGAGTTGTATTATCTCATGGTCTAAGGAATACAATATTTGACATAGGAAAAGCTTAAAGATGAACACAATGACACGATCTAATTAGCCCGCTTAGTTTGGTGCATCCACCACATCATTCTCCCAATGATATGATCTCATTATCAATTGACAACTCATGTCTATGGTTAGGAAACCTTAACCATCATTGATCAATGAGCTAGTCCATAGGGCGTACTAGGGACACGGTGTTGTTCTAAACCACACAAGTATTAATGTTTTAACAATACAATTCTAGCATGGAATATAAACTTTATCATGAACAAGAATTATAATAATAACATCTTTATTATTGCCTCTAGGGCATAATTCCAACATCGTATGCATCATGGCAGGAATTGAAATGCTTTCGAAATCATAGGATTATATCATGGTAGGGCTATGCTTGCCTTTGCCAGTTGATATGGGATAAGCGGATCTTGGACATCTTGTACTTGACTTGGTTATAGTTGGTCGTATTGATCTTGACTTGACGGTGTTTACCTCGACCCGATCTCGATCTCGATATCGTATTCTCTGGGAAGAACCAAACACCGGAAGGGGAAACAATCAATACATGGCATCGTGCAATACTCAAGCAAGGATGATGATATGACAAGTTAATTTGTATTGAATTAAACCCTAAAGCATGCTCGACAATTTAATCGGGATTCCGAGGGGTATAAACCCTAACTCGGGGAAACTCCGGAATCACCTGTGAGGGGTTAGTAGGTTGTTCTAATTAAACTTGCTATGAAAGTTGTTGAACAATGCATGATTATAAACAGATAGATAGATCTCATTTTTGAACATTTTGATATATTATTTGTATTTTCTGACTTATAAATAATAAATTATTGAATTTATAGATTTAAACCATTTTCTAGATTTATTAAAACATTTATTGCAAAGTGACATCGGCACATACACGGATAATTTTTATACAGACTGAATCTAGCTAGTGAGGTGCAGAGGGCCGAGGCCACCTCAGCAACCATCTTTGGCGATCGTGATCAAGGGACAGGGGCCCGTGTTGGCAGCGCCATGGTGACATCGGCTCGGCTGACCACCGTGGTGGTCACCAGCGATGGCGTAGGATGGCGCACGGGGCTGCACGACCTAGCCTAAACAAACCAGCGTAGCAAGGCAGACACGAAGGTGGCGACACTACTAGGAATAGGTCATTGGAGCTACAGCTGCGAGCGGCGGCGATGGTGGGCTGCAGTGCTCGGCAAAAGCAGGAGGCGGGAGGGAAGCGAAGGGTCCAGGAGGACAGGAGCTCACCAGGAGGAAGTGCGAGGGTAGCGAAAGGCGGGTGGCGGAATCGACAGCGGTGGTGAAGCTCGTCGGAGATAGAGGTCGATTGCGGCAATTGAAGGCTCGTCCGACTTGCGTGCTTTGGGGCGAAGTCGATCATGATGGTCATGAGTGGCCTCAGAATGACAAGGAGGTCGGAAGCAGCGGCAGGCGGCGAGCTAGGGTTTTGGGAGCTCCACGGGATCTTGCGATGGAGAAGCGAGAGGGAAGGATAAGGGTGTGGGGAGAGAGATCAACACGGTGGTCCTCGTGGTGTTCTTATCCTGGTGTCTAGGCGTAGCATCTCAGCGGTTGGCGGCGATCGATGGCGTGGCGAGACGCGCTGCTTTGCCCGTCATTATGTCGAAGGCAGCGGACAACGAAGAAGTGCTGGCGGATTGGTGTCGTCAATTTGCATCACCATTCTATATCATAATTTTCCTCTATTCATTGATATGTGTCTTATTATGAGGTGTTACTTATGTCTTTTCCTTTGTTTTGCATGTTGGATGATTCTTGGAGGATGAGCTGGAGTCGAGATTGTGATTGAAAAGGAGGTGTTTTGATGCAATTTCGTGAAGATCATAAAAATACCAGAAAAATATTGATATTTTTCCGACGAAGGAAGCGGAAGGGGAGGCGTAGCTAGGCCACAGGGCCCACACCCCGCACGGGACCCCCTTACGCTTTGGAGGAGGTGTGGCCCACCTGGCGTCATCCGAGCTCCGCCCTCGCCTATATCTTCTCGAAACCCTAATACAGGGGAGGCGACCACGAAATATTCCACCGCCTCTGAGCGGAAAACACCGAGAGAAAGAGCTCTTGGCGGACATATTTCTGGGAAATTCCTTCGGAGAGGAGATAAATGCCATCAACACCGTCATCAAGCTAGGCTTCATCGGGATCATCATCATTATCATCCATCATCTCCACCAACACCATCATGACCAGTCCATCCTGTTGTAACAATTGTGTTTGGATCTTGCATTAGTTCTTAAGAAACTTTCCCAATGTTGATTACTATTGTAGTTGATGCTTGTGAGTGGAACCATTGGATTATTGTTTATGTTCATATTGTTATCATCACCATATCATCTTTGATCTTGACCCATATGATGTCTTGTTGAGTAGTTCGTTTAGTTCTTGAAGACATGGGAGAAGTCATGTTTTTAGTAGTGGTTGTGTTGAGATATTATTCAATGGTTTAGTATTTAAGTTGTGGTGTTATTCTTCTAGTGGTGTCATGTGACGGCGTACATGATACTTCACCATTTATGGGCCTAGGGAATACATTGTGTATTTGGCTACTAATTGTGGGGTTGCGAGTGATAGTAAAACTTGAACCCCGATTAGGACACCATTGCACAAGGGCCGTAGGATCTCAGAGTTTAAGCGTGGTTAGGTTTTATATCTTAATTGCTTTCATGTAGTTGTGGATTCTTACGGGGTTTAATCACAAGTATGTATTAGTCCAAGTGAGTCGGTGCATTATGCAGTTCACCCACAACACTTACAACACCAAAGAAGAGTACTTAGCTATATGAGCGAAAGCATGAATTCCCATGTGTCCTCGAGGCGTTTGGTCCTTATAAGTATTTCCGTCTTGTCCTTTGCTAAGAAAGGATTGGGCCACTTATTGCAGGTTGTTCGTTGTCTTATTACTTGTACTTTGTTTTGTTGCTTTATCGAGAAAACCCTAAAATCTGTTTGCTAAGTATTTACAGATATTTCCTGCTCCATACCACTAGTCGACACCTATACGCTCCTCGTTGGGATCGACCTCCTATTTATCAAAGTACTATATTTACCTATACTTGTGGGTCATCAAGACTATTTTCTGGCGCCGTTGCGAAGGTGGGCGCTATTGAAGAGTGGAACTAGTAAAGGAAACTTCTACTATGAGTATTGCTTATTGTTTGTTTGTACTTTGTTTCCAATATGGATAACCACTTGGTTTCTGTTTGGGAAAACTCTACCACGTTAGGGTAGTAGATGAACCACGTCTGTTGAGATAGATCCTTTTAGATACCTACAAGTATTGTTGATCATGTTATGGATAATTATTATTTTGGGGATGTAGCTTGTCCATCTGGTGATCATTTGCTTTTTATCCATGAATTATGCGGGTTGTTTAAGTGTGTGGTATCCTGAATAGGTGAAGAAGAAGTTACTCTATATCCTTGAAAGGAGAGCTAAAGAATGGTATAAGCTCTTTGAAGAATGGACCAATCCATGGAATGGGAGAAACTTCTCTTTATTCTAAATTCTATCCCTCGATTGAAATTCATAAGGGTAGGAATCGATATATAACTTTTGGCCTCGTGATGGAGAGAGTACATCTCCGACTTGGGAGATTGAAGTTACTAATGCTTAAATGTCCTATTCATGAACTCCCTAACAATATCATTATCAATAATTTTATGCTGGGCTTTCTCTTCATGATAAAGATTTACGGATGCTTCTTGTGCTTTGGATCATTCCTGCGTATGAAGGAAGAAGCTAAATGGGATCTCTAGGCCGTATTCAAGAGAACCTTTGAACAAACAGAGCTTGGGAGAATGATAAAGAAAGAAAGTCGGTATAAATTATGATTATGAATGCATTAAATCTTTTATGAACTTATGACTTCCGTGATATTAGTGATGGTTTGGTCTTGACTCCCCAAGTATTTTAATTGTTTTAAGGCCTTTGCCTCTTACATAGAAATTCTAAAAGAAGTGGAATAAGTACCATGCACCTTATAAAAGATGTTGTTAGTCATGTTCTTGTCGAAGGAAGTTTGAGGATTTACTACTAATCATATTGTGCCTAAACCTTTTGTTGAGAAAATACCTTTCCCATTTAAGGTAAAGGTATTATATGAATATTAGTCGAATAATAGAGGTACTAGAAAATTGTGGAACTGATGAGCAAATTAGTATTGAGCATGGTAGATATTGTAGAAATACCTTGTCACTAGAAATATAGAGGATGAGCATTGTCTTGTGAAGGCGCTTCAATATCTCTCATCCTAGTAAAAGATAGAAAAGCTAGTGTCTCTTGTGCTTTCTGTTAAAATTGGTGATCATTGCTATTATGGTTTATGTGATATTGGTGCTAGTTCTAGTGCTGTTCCTTATGAGCTTTACATAAAAGTTATGCATGAGATTGGTCCTTGTGAGCTTGAGGACATTGATGTGGTTATTCACCTTGCTAATAAGGAAGCCATTTGCCCCATTGGTATTATAAGAGATGTGGAGGTTCTTTATGGTAAGATTAAGTATCCTGCCGATTTTCTGAGTGCTTAATTCAGCATAGTAAAACTTGTCCTATCATTTTTTGTAGACCTTTCTTGAACGCTTGTGGAGCTATATAGATTGTAAGAAGGAGAAAGTTTTAACTAAGTTTGATGGAATTCCTATGGGTTTAACTTTTCCAAATTTGCTAAAGCTCCTTGTGAAAATGAGCACCTAATAAAGACTTGAGGATAGAACAACTTGCTTCTATTGATCCGGTTTATGACCTTGGACCTATTTTGTTATTTGTAAGTATGGCATTCGATGATAGAGTTGTTTCATTTGATGATTATATTGTCAACTTTATTCAAGGTGCTCTTTAGAAAGTTATCATGAGAGGGAAACATGGTTTTATGCATCTCAATAATGTTAAGTTTCCCGTTTATGTTGAAAGCTTTGAAGTTACATTTGTTTTTGTCTTCCTATGCTAATGTCTTTTTGTTTCAACAATTTGTTTTCTCATGATACCCCCCATTCACTTAGGAAGTGGTTTGAACTCAAATATGTTGGTTATTTGCTTCTTGATGCTCTCTTTCACTCCAAGATATATATCTCTATGTAGTGCATCTTTGAAAACTCTCAAGCCCTAACCAAAAACATTAAAGAAAGTACTTGTTGGGAGATAGCAGAGTTTGGTTGAGCCTTGGGAAGTTATTACCTCGATGTACTTCTTGCAGCTCCCTTATCCTTTTGTTTTGTTTTTTGTTTTGTTTTGTTTTTGTATGAAGTTCAACTACTTTTGAGAAATGGAGGTTAGGAAAAGTGGTTGTCCTGGGACATATATTTTTGTGCTTTGATGTAAAAATTCGTGAGAGATTAAGTATTTCGGATCCTGGAGCTGTATTTTTCTGTGCTTGTTCTCCAAGTTGTATTTACTTGCAACTTTAATTAGTTTTGCACTTTTTTATTTGAGCAAAGAAGATTTTCAATCAACCTTTACCTTTGGTCTGTTTTGACGATTTTATGCCATCATTGTATTTGCCTCTTTTATTGATTTCCTTCGCATATTCTTTTGGGGTTTTGGAAAGAAGTTGCTACAGATAGCTTTTGTTTTGATGGATTTAGGTTGAAGTGTGAACCTAAAGGTTTATTGTTTTTGCTTGTATGCTAATGTTGCCATTGTAGGGTTTGTGTATTGCCTTGTGAGAAAAGAATTTCCGGAGAAGGAGAAAAGGAGTATGCACTTGAGGTTACCGTCTTTAAATAGGTAAAGTGGTGAAAAGCAGAGGATTCGTTGAAAACCCTAATATTTTTATATTTTGATGTTTTTTATTATATACGGAAGGTTACGAAATGGAGCGAGAGGAGGAAGCGCAGCAGGCGGGGTGGCCACACCCACCCATTGTGATCCCCAGGTCATCGCGCTTTGGATGGAATTATAGCGAGCTGGCCCCCACTCAAATCTCTGCCTCGTTCGTGCAGCTCGTCTCTGCCTCGTTTTCGTGCAGTACCTTCCTTTACGTGCGATTACGCACTATGCGTGAAACTTACGTAATATAACCCCTTGGATCCCCAGGAGTTCATCCATCGTGTTCTCGTTGTGTTTTCGTTTGATCTGTTTACATCGGAAATCTTCTCAAGTTTAGAGCACCATGGTCTCCGCCAGCGACAAAGGCAAGAAGCCCGAGGAAGGCGATCCTCCACAATCCCAAGGAGAATGCCAGATTTTGGTAGGATGGATGAAGAATACATGGAGGAGGACAAGCATCCAGGACACCAGCTACCGTCAAATCCAGAGTATTGGAGTGGTGAAACCTATCAAGCTTAAGAGAGACTGACCTGAGGAATGTCTCGGGGAGGAAAACCCCACGTCATATCCTCTCTCTGCATGGTCATCTCCTCTACGTTACCAAAATTCCTTCCATACTTTCCTTAAACATGAGCAGCATGTCAATACTGCAACGAGGTACCCAAAGGGAACTTTTGCCCTCGGTTTGGGATATGCCTAAGCTCTCTCACCACCATGCAGGAAAGGAACACACTAAGAAGGAAGTGGTGGGAAATAATACCAGGGAATTTGAGACTCTCGGAGTCATAGATATGATCATAAACCGCATTGAGAAAAATTCAGGGTTTATGCAGTACTCGACCTTCGAGATTGAGGATTTGAGGCTGATTGAGGTTTATCAAGAAGAATTTACCACCACGAAGTAGTAATTCATCATCGGGGTTTGGCATCCCCTTGGCTTGTTCCAAGCTTGGGTGAGTCTTGTGGTATCACATCATTATCTTTTATCTTTTACCTTTTGAGTGGATTCATATCTTTGTAGTAGAGGAACCCAGTTATTGTTGGAGATATGCCCAAGAGGCAATAATAAAGTAGTTATTATCATATCTTCATACTTATGATAAAATGTTTACATACCATGCTATAATTGTATTAACAGAAACATTAATACTTGTGTGATTTGTAAACATAAAGAGTCCCTAGTAAAAGCCTCTTATTAGAAACTAGCTTGTTGGTTAATATATGATCATGGTTTCACGATCATGAACATAGAATGTTATTAATGAGGGGTCATATCATTAGGAGAATGATGTGATGGACATACTCCTATAGATAAGCATAGCATAAAGATCAAGTCATTTAATATAGTTCAATTGCTATAAAGCTTTTACGATACATAGTAACCTAATTCCTTCGACCATGAGATCATGCTTATCACCATCATAGGAAGGATGCTTTGATGACATCAAACACCACACCATAATTGAGTGGCTATAAAGGTGGCATTGAGTGTTCGAGAAAGTATGGGTTGAGACACATGGATCAAAGTGGGATTTGTCCATCCATATAGCGGATAGATATACTCACGGTCCTCTCGGTGGAATGTCATCAATTAGCTTGCAAGCATGTAGGTAGCTCACAGGGATCACCTACCAGGAGCGATAAAAGAGTACTTATCGGTAACAAGGTTGAAATGGGTATGCAGAGAATCTGCAAGCAATCGAAAACCTGGGATAAGTAAACTATCCTGATGAGACAAAGGGAAATTGGTATAAATATGTAAGTGGTTCATTCGATACATAAGTAATCGTACAGAAATATGTAGGAGCCATATGATTTCCATATTCCTCTAATGGTTATTGATAGAAGTGTCTCGATCATTAATCGCATAATTCCACGAACCGGCAAAGGAGACCACACTTAAGGATTCGATGTTGTTGAGTAGTTATGGAATGATGAGTAAGAGACCAGATAGATGTTGTTCGGAGTCTTGGATGGGATCCAGGGATATCACGGGAGATCCGTAATGGTCCAGGAGAATAAGATTCATATAAGGAAAGTCCTATTTTAGGGGTTGGAGAATGGTTAAAGTGTTTTCATCGGGAATGTTCTAGAAAGGTTCTGGAATGTCAAGACACTCCGGAGGAAGGGGTACATAGATATGTGTCATATCAAGTTGGAATGATTGCATCATGTACTAGGTATCATCATTAAACAAAATAAAAGGGTTTAATCAAATCCTAGTTTGAAAAGTCAAGCGCCAATTTGAAAATCGAAAGGGCTATTTGTGAAGTGGTGGGAAAATGGAAGCAAGGGTTGGGGAGGTTCCTCTCCCTCCACCCATGACCACTTGGGATCCGAGTTGGGGAGGGACTCCCTCTCACTTGGCGAGCACCTCCACCACCTATAAAGGAGGCGGGGTGCCCCTCCTGGCCTGCACAATCGCCCTACAAAACTCCTAACCTAGCCAGCCGTAGCCCACCAAGTAGCCATGCCGCCTGGGGTTTGCTCCTAGCCGCCAGCGAGCTTGAGCGGCCTCCAACCCGGCCCCTGGCCGCCCGTACAGCACCTCCTCTTGGTGGAGTCCTAAACCCTAGATCGTAGGAGGCTCTCTCCCCTCAAGTCCACCCATACCAGCTCGGCAAAAGTGACCTACTTGAGATCTCCTCTACTTGGTGTACCACGCCGTTCTTTGCCTTGGAATCGTGAGGATAGTGCTACAACCTCCGCTGCCCTCTTTGGAACAAGGAGAGGAAGGTCTTCATGCCAGTACTGGAACGCGTGTGACATTGACTGGGAGGCGCTGCCCGGAGCCAGCTTGGCCGGGAGGACTCGTCTCGCGATCTTGAGATCGGCAAGTGTGCGACTTCATCGCAGTCACGAGAATGCTGCTCACTGTTAACAGCTGGATCTTGAGGTTAGTATTCCATCGACTGTTGCACCACAATCTGAAGTAGATAGATCTTGGCTTGATCATAGATTCTTAAGATCTTGATTGTGTGTTCATGCATGGTAGAAATTTTTGTTTTTCCATGCTTTCACGAACCCCTACAGGTGGTATCGAGCCGTGTACATATATGTATAGATCACATTGCACGCAGTAGAACACAATGGTCATTGCAATTTGGGTGTTGATGCTTTTGTTGTCGATTGCTTCTTGTGTACTTTGCATCTTATCTTGCAGGATGGTGGGATGAAGCGGCCAGGGCCTAACCTTACCTTGACATCGTTCATGAGACTTGCTCACATGGCTTCGAGCATGCAACATGTTTGTTATAAGTGGCTTTAATGTGGTCACTGTTTCTCCCAATATAGTTAAGATTCAATTTGGCAACGTGGTGATTAGACAATACTAAATATCAATGTTGATGGTTCTTCTTACCGGCCAAAAGTTAGAGCGACACTTATTTGAAAGCCCCAAACCACGTAAAACATGCAAAAGAAAATTAAATCTAACTTTGTTTTGCGAGGGGTGTCTTTGTGATGTGATATAGCCATGATTGTGATTATATTTGATGTTATGCAATGTTCCTTATTGTGTAAGTTGTAGCCGGCGAATAATAACTATGGTTATCTTTAAATTGACATAAGACCCGTCTTCTTATTCAAAGTAATTTGTAATAGTTAAGAAAAGCTGGATTGGGCGACAACCATGGAGGCTGGCGTCATTGACCTTGATGCAATGCGGTGATGATGGAGATCATATTACGGTGCTTGAAGATGGAATCGGAGCACAAGAAGAAAACCATATCATATCACATATTATGAATTGCATGTGATGTTAATCCTTTTATGGCCATCTTGTAGCTGTTTGCTTAGTTCACAATGGTAGCATTATAAGATGATCCCTCAAACACACAATTTCAAGTTTTAAAGTGTTTCATCCTTAGTAAGCACCATTGCTAAAAGCTCGTTGTTTTTGAAGCATTCCGCGTTGATGATCGAAAATTGTGTTAGATTCCGCCTAAAGATGTTATACAGCGTGGGCCGAAGCCGGTTGCTCATCACGGGCTCAAGGTTTGATCTTGCGAGCCCTAGCATGCTCTGAGACATGGTCTCGGAACCACGGATCACCGAAGGTAAAGCATAGATCATATAGTAGATATGAAATGAACATGATGATTGTTAAATCATTGAAGCTACATCGACTCTGCGTGATGATCGGTTTTGATGTGTGGTGGATTTGGTTAGATGTGATCACTAAAACAATGTGAGGATATTGTTTTGAGTGGGAGTTCAACGACAATATGATTAAAAGTTGAACACTATTTATCATAAATTAAATCAAGTGAATTTGCATAGTTGTTATAGTCATTGGCATCCGTTTACCACCTACTAGTTTTAATTGAGATGATAGAACTATAGAATTCTGGTTGATTACTTTATGAACTGATATCGTATTGTTTGAAGTGTTAATCTAAAGTTTAAAAGTCCCATTGCAAACTTTCAGTAAGTTTCGATTACTCCGTGAAATTTAATAGTTGATATTAAATCAAGAGTAACAATTCCAGTGTTAGTATATAAGTATCATGTTTGTCTCCATGATTCTTGATATTCGAAAGATAGTTTCAATATCAAGGTAATCTAGAAGTGGAAAAGAAACATTTGAAACCATGATGTGTGGAAGATATTGTGATATCTGAAACGAAATTTTGGTTGTAACATGATAGAGTATAATATGGCAAAAGTCATGTTCTCATATTTGATGAGAATTTGCAAAAGGTTAAAGACGCTGGTTGTCTTAATTCTCCAAAAGGTTTTGGAGAGCAACATTATACTCGCGCTTCACCATTATAAGCTAAAGTAGCTTGATCATGAATAATTCCATGAGAAGGGTGAATATTTGATGTAGGTAAAATGTTTACTACACCAAGAGATTACTAAAGAAAGGAATTTGAAAGAACACCGAACATTTGATGATGGTAATCTACTTCAAAGTGCAAGTCCAAAGACATTGGTATTTAACTATACACGCTTTGGACTATGTGTCGTAATATGGCTCCACTATTGATGTTGATAGATTCTTTCAAGTAAAAAAGAAATACTGAAAGAGAATCTCATAAGTATATGGCAGAAAAGAAAAGACTAGAATTGTTCAGCTTAAGTATATAGATGATATACATGTTATGGATATATTCTTTGCTTATTAAACAATGTGGTTCTTAAGTATTTGATACTAAATTTGTTGGTATGAATCGTCATACGAAACAACAGAATCCATGAACTACAATGGCCTAAGTAACTAGCAAAAGAATATGTGATGATGTTCATCGAGAACAAATAAAGGGTTATTGTGTTGCTCACTAATAGCTTGCCTTCAAGATTTGTTTTATCAGGTATTATGAGAACAAAAGGGTTGTTCAATTAATTGCCGTAATCCATAAAAGATGGATGATTCACAAATCTCGTTGGAGAAATCACATCCATAAAACTAGTGCTAAAAATGTCGAAAGACAAATTGATTGAAAGATCACTTATGAAGTGATATCGCCGTTTAAATTATATTGGAAAGAAAACATGAAGAAACTCCATATGGATGGAATTTTGGAGTCTTTGATTTTTGATCAAATGACGCTTGTGAAACTTTCCTAGAGATAATTAAAACTTCGTTCATAGGCCAAAAGGGAACGAATGACTAGCTTATTGGAACTTGTACATATTGTTGTATGAAGTCCATTATGTGTAGTCAAGAGCGATGGATTTCAACTTCATATGCTTCCTCTAAAAATTTGAGTGAATATATGAATATTTACTTAATAAGGATGAAGTATGAAACATTTGAAAAGTTCAAAGATTTTCAAGATGAAGTGCAAAATCATTGTAACAAGAATATAAATAGTTTATGATAAGATCATAAAGGAAGATATTTGAGTTACGAGTTTAGCATAATACCTAAGATTTAAGGAATCGTTCCATGGATTTTCATTTTCCGAAACACCATAAAAGTATGGAGTGTTCGAGATATGTAATTAAACCTTGTTTGACATGGTAAGATCAAAGGTGTAATTTATAAAACTGTCATTATATTTTTAAGATTAATATTTTAGAGACTACCGTTTTCCTTGAAAAGAGCTCCATCATAATCCGTTGAATTGACACCATATAAAGTTATGGTTTGGGATAAAACCCAAGTTGTCATTTCTTAAACATTGGTATGCTATGCATGACAAAGATGTTTGCAACCAAAGTCGGATGAACCTATCTTTGTATGTTATTTGAATATTTGTTCCTCCATAACATCGGAGACAAAAATGTTTGTCGCTTAGAACGCCAAGTTTCTTTAGAAGGAATTTTTCGTGAAAAGTTAAGTGGGAGGACAATAGAACTTTGATAAGGTTAAAGAACCTTAGCTATATGTTGAGTTGTCATTGAAAAGTGTTAGGAGGCAACAACAATGCTCATGGCTCACGTGCCTCAAAGGTTGTGAATTCACGGAGATCTAAGTTCCTATTAAAACAAGTAGGTCCGGTAAACAATCAAATACCAAGATTTGAGAGTTAAATCATTATTTGACAATAATGATCCGACTACATGCAAATAAGCGATGATGGTCCAGACTACTAAATGGCTTGAAGCCATAAATTCGTGATAGTTCCATATCGAGAGATCAAGCTGAACTTGAAAGATCCTGCGGAAAGGTACAAGACCTTACAAATGTATTTGGATCTATAAAGAAATGAACATGGATGTTTCACATCTATGAAATTATCGACATGTCGGAAAGAGTTCACCACAATGTTCAAAGAGTTGACTATGACAAGATCTGATCTTTCATTAAGCGATATTTAGTCTAGACGGATTAATGCAGCAGAAGAACTCGGCATATAATTTTGTTATGTATTGATTAAACAAAACAAGTTCTTCTATTAGAATGGTTACCAAGGCGTGTGCATGTCCAAAAAGGTTTTGTTAATTCAAAGGATGCTAAAAGTATATGCAAACTTCAATAGTTGAAGTAAGCATCACGATTGGAATCTTCACCATGATGAAACTGTTAAAGAGTTTAATTTCATCGGAGATATGAAGATGCTTGCATTTGCAAGAAATGAAGTGGGAAGCTAAGACATGTTTGATACATTATGGAAGACATATTGTGATTGGAAATAATGTATCTTTTATTAACACAGGATTTAATTTCATCTCGATGAAAGACTTAGGCAAAACCAAATATTTGGCATCAATAGATGCTAATATGGTTGTGCCGAAAGTACATAGATGATATATTGAATGAGTTCAATATAGAAACTACAAGAAAGGTTCTTGTCGCGAGACGTAAAAGGATTGAATGAGTTCAATAATTGATGATATATATACAAGTGTATCGACATTTGGTAAGTGAAACAAAGATTCAAGTATAGATTGATACTTGATGTATGAAATCACAAAGAGTATTTATATCAATCATACTATGATATGTACAAATCCAGACATGTCCTATGCTCTAAATGTTATGAGCATATACCGTAATGATTCATAAGATGATCATTGGACGATAGTGAGGATATTCTTATGATCTTTTGGAAGAACTAAGAATATATTGTTTTGTAGAAGTGACAAATAGATGGTTAGTTCATTGTAAAAAAGTACTACATTGATACTAGTTTTGTCGAAGTACAAATTAAGTTTATCTTAATCTAAACCTAGGGTGGCATAATGTATGGAAAGTAAGTTCCATAATGGATTTGGATGAATTCCAAAGTTAAGACATTGTGACAGATACTACAACAAAAGGCTAAGTATATAATTGCTATTATAGCAGCAAAGAGGGCATTTGTGTCAAGTAGTTTGTTATCAAACTAGGTGCGATTCTAGCGAGGATAAATACTATGAAGATATATTGCATGACAATATTATCAACATGTTTTAACCCCAAAGAACTAAAGGTCACACCAAAGGACCAAATTTGTACAAAGCCATCTCATTAGAGAATGAGTGATGCGTAGAGACGCAAAGACATGCAATTACACTTGACCGGAAGTTATCGATCCTGAGATCGATTGACCACTAGCAATCGTGTACATACGACACCGTAAAGCCATAGGTGTTGAATACACAAGGTTTGAAACTAGATTATCGACTCTAGTGCAAGTGGGAATTGTTGGAGATATGCCCAAGAGGCAATAATAAAGTGGTTATTATCATATCTTCATACTTATGATAAATGTTTACATACCATGCTATAATTATATTAACCGGAAACATTAATACTTGTGTGATTTGAAACATAAAAGTCCCTAGTAAAGCCTCTTGTTAAACTAGCTTGTTGGTTAATATATGATCATGGTTTCACGATCATGAACATAGAGATGTTATTAACAACAGGGTCATATCATTAGGGAATGATGTGATGGACATACTCCTATAGTTAAGCATAGCATAAAGATCAAGTCATTTAATATAGTTCATTTGCTATAAGCTTTCGATACATAGTAACATAATTCCTTGACCATGAGATCATGCTTATCACCATCACCGAAGGATGCTTTGATGACATCAAACACCACACCGTAATCGGGTGGCTATAAAGGTGGCATTGAGTGTTCGGAAAGTATGGGTTGAGACACATGGATCAAGAGTGGGATTTGTCCATCCATATGACGGATAGATATACTCACCTCTCGGTGGAATGTCATCCAATTAGCTTGCAAGCATGGGCTCACAAGGGATCACATACCACGGAACGAGAAAAAGAGTACTTATCGGGAATCTAGGTTGAATGGTATGCAGAGATACCAACGATCAAAACCTCGGATAAGTAAACTATCGTGAGACAAAGGAAATTGGTATCGTATGTGTGGTTCATTCAATCAAAGCAATCAGAGAAATATGTGGGAGCCATATGAATTTCAGATTCCTCTATTGGTTATTGATCGAGAAGTGTCTCGATCATGTCCGTGACATAATTCACGAACCGTGGGGAGACACACTTAAGGATTCGATGTTGTTGAGTAGTTATGGAATGATGAGTAAGAGACCGAATGTTGTTGAGTCTGGATGGGATCCGTGACATCACGAGGAGATCCGGAATGGTCCGGAGAATAATATTCATATAAGGAAAGTCTGTTTGGGGTTGGAGAATGGTTCCGGTTTTCATAGGAATGTTAGAAGGTTAGGAATGTCCGCACTCGGAGGAAGGGTACATGAATGTGTCATATCAAGTTGGAATGATTGCATCATGTACTATGTGTCATCGCTGAACAAAATAAAGGGTTTAATCAAATCCTAGTTTGAAAAGTCAAACGCCAATTTCAAAAGTCAAACAGCTATTTTGTGAAGTGGTGGGAAAGTGGGAAACCGAGTTGGGGAGGAGTTCCTCCACCCTCAGCCACTTGGGATCCGAGTTGGGGAGGACTCCCCCTTGGCGGCGCCTCCACCTATAAAGGGAGGGCAGGGCGCCCTCCCAGCACACAAGTCGCCTCTAAACCCTAACTCAGCCACCACCATAGTTGCCGCGCCAGGGTTTCTCCCCAGCCGACTTGGGCAACCCCAAGCCCAATCCGCCAGCCCTAGCACCTCCTCCATGGTGAGTATAAACCCAACATCGCCGACGAGCTATCTCAAAGTCCACCATACTGGTCCGGCTTTAAGGCAAAGTCTCGCGAGATCTCCCTCTACTTCCAGACCACGTCACAGGCCCCGAATCGAGGAGAGTGCTACAACCTCCGCCTGCTATAACAAGGGAGAGGAAGGTCTTCATCAGAAAATTTAACGTGTGATCATATGGGAGCGCCGCCGAACGCAGCGCCAGGAGGATCGTCTACGCGATCTTGAGATCGGAAGTGTACGACTACATCACCCACGAGAATCTGCTCTCGTTAACCGCTTTGGATCTTCGAGGGTTAGTATTCCATCGACTCGTTGCTACAATCTAGTAGATAGATCTTGGATTGATCATAGATTAGATCTTGATTGTGTGTTCATGCGGTAGAGAATTTTTGTTTTCCATGCTACGAACCCCTACATGTTGGTCCCCAACCAAGTTGGGTCCTAAGAGGTTAGTCACAATAGGCTTGGCAACCCAAATGGTTCTTTTCTTGAACCCACATTGAGCACCAACAAACTTGGCAAACACATTGCCATCCTCATCCTTATAAAGTGAATAAGCATCATCAATTAAGATAGGATTGGATGAGGAGATACCAATAGTGCATGCGGAAGAAAGGTGCCCCTTCTCACGGCATATGTAGCAAGTTCTACTCTTGCCATCTTTCTTCTCAGGTGAAGCCACAACTAGAGGAAGAGCTCGAGTAGTCCTCTTAGGAAGAGGCCCATTAATGACTTGAGGTGGAGCTTGAGGGCCGCTTCCTTGTTGCTTCACACTAAGAGGCTTTTTCAATGGGCAAGATCTAACATGGTGCCTTTTTCCTTGCACTTGAAGCAAACAATGTTGGCCGGATTCTTGACTTGATCTTGGCTATTCTTCTTGTTGTCCTTGTGCTTCAACTTGATAGTGGACTTGTTCTTGATATTGGAGTTGAATCCAAGCCCACTCTTGTCATTGGGGGATTTTTGCACACTCAAGATTTTGTTGAGTGCGGCCTTCCCTTGATGACCCTTTTTCAAGTCGTTTCTCAAAGAAGTGACTTGAGCCTTGAGCTCTTTTATTTGCTCTACATGGTTAGTTTCAAGAAAAGTACTAGAGGAAGTAGATGCTACATTGTTAGAGCAACAAGGCACGGAATGTAATTCATCAAGAGATATAGCATGGTTGTGAGAGGATGAATTACAAGGACTAGCACATGGCAATATAACATTTGGAGTAGATGTAGTGCTAATGTCCACATGAGGCCCACTAGATGTTACCTTTGACACGATGGCCTCATGAGCTAACTTTAGCCTACCATGGGAGACTAGAAGATCCTCATGCGAGCTCGAGAGCTTATCATGACTTTCTTCTAATTTCCCATAGTTGCTAGTTAGCAAAGTAAGTTGAGCCTTTAGCTCAACATTCTCCTTCAAAATAGATGCTTCACAAGAAATAGAGTTAGTATCACAAGCATCATTATTATTAGAAGAGGTGAGGCAACTTGTCAAGCTCTTTTAAATATGAAGCTTTTAAGTTGCTCATGTGACTCGGTGAGTTTGATGAGCTCCTCTTAACTTAATCGAGCCATTTTACAAGGTGCTTAAAATCCTCAACAAGTTTAGCATAAGAAACTTCAAGTTCATCATTTTAATCTTGAAGGAGTTAGCCGCAAGTTCTCTATCATGGTATTCCTTTACTCTAGATAATTCTAGAGTAAAAGTCTCCTCAAGAGATTCTTTAGTGGTTTGTTCTTCTTCAAGGAGTCCTTTAGTTGTGTAACTTCATTAGCATACTCACGCCCCAAGTGCAAACTTTTCATCAATTAAGCTTTCTTGCTCCTCAATAAGATCATTGCCTTCTATGGCACAATTCAAGATTTCACAGTTGGAGGAACAATTTTATTTTTTGAAGAGTGCTATAGAACTGACCTCTCCATTTTCTTAATAGAGGTAATATCATACTTACTTCCCATAATCATCATTATCATTCTCAACCTCATCATCACCATCATGAGATGACAATGGGATTCAAAGAGGTTACCTTTGTTCCTTTAGCTATAAGGCATATGTGAGAACTGGAGGAAAGGTGGATGATGAGATTGCACTTGTAGCTCTTCAAGACCTTGTCTTGGCTCATAGAATCTTCATTTTCCTCTACATGGTTAGTAACACACAAGCTACCTAGAGGTGAAATGGAAGAATTTTATCATGGCAACAAGACAACACAAGGCATATCATCATGAGATTTATTCAAGTCATTTCTACGTGATATGCAAGGACTATTAACAAAAAGCATGTAAGGAGTTTTGAGTGTTAGAAGTTGTTAAGGTCCAAAGATAGATCATTGCAACTAGATAGGGATGAAGGGATTACAAGTAGTAATATCACTATCCATATTGCAATTTCCCTATCACCACTCACCATATCATTACCTTGTGAAAATCACACATGTTATGGTGGGGTGGTAGGCGACTTACAGAAATCATCCTAAATAGGAATGTGGAAGCAACACAATCATCCTTAGCCAATGTTGGACTCTGCTATGTTTATCTTGAAGCTTGGTCCAATATCTCACGAGCGCTTTTGAATAAGGCCTTGGATGAAGAAGAAAGAAACTACATTTACTCACTTTGACAACATGCAAAAGAATTTTAGTAAGCTTCGGAAGAGCATCTATACTTGAGAGTTCAACTTCTCCTCTAAAGATTAGTTTTGGGTATCCATAGGAGAAGAGAGAAGGCCAGCATATGGAGAATATCCCTCGAGCAATTGGGTGAATTTCCCGAAGTATATTAAGCATGTGAATTTTCCAAACATCATAATTTATTGCCGCCAGATCGTGGTTGCGTGTCCTCAGTGCACTAACTTTCTAGCCGACATCTCTTTTTACTCTCAAGCGGTGAAGCCTCCAAAAATGAGAGACTAGGAGCTCTCATAATTACCAATTGAGAAAAGGATACGGATGCTTAGCCTAGAGGGGGGGGTGAATAGGCGGCTAAAATCAAACTTTTTCTTAGAGTGGCTCAACAAAGGCGGAATAAAACTAGTGTTTACTTTGTTAAGCACAACCTAGTAATATCAACAACTAAGGTTCACCTATGTACTCAAGAACTTATGCTAAGCAATACAAGCAACAAAGTGATAGCAAGATATATATTACTTCAAGCACGAAGCTATCACAATGTAAAGTGTATAAGTAAAGAGCTCGGCTATAGAGATAATCGAGGCACGCGGGGACACCGATATTTTACCGAGTTCCTCCCAACATGGAGTACGTCTCGTTTGAAGAGGGGGTGGTATCAAACCACCAACGCCACAAAAGGCCTCCCTTATTCTCCGGTGAATCTCACTCCAATGGGATCGATTCACACTTCCACTATCGGTGCACTTGTCGGTGGCAACCGGAACCTCTCACAAGTTTGGGGCACTTCTCCACAACTTAATTGGAGGCTTCCAACAAATGCCACAAAAGGCCACAATGCCACTAAGGCCACAAAACCGTCTAGGGTTCCAAGAACCCAAGAGGGACAAGCTCCAAAGAGTCACACGAACCAAATCCTCCGAGGAGAACTCAAACCGATGCACCAAATGCAAATGGCAAGAACACCACAAAGGTGCTCAAATCCCTCACTCTCAAGTTCTAAAAAAGCTACTAAAGCTATTGGGGGAACAAGAGAGGAGGAATCAAAGAGAGACACAAAATCCCCCAAAATCTAGATCCCCAAAGATGCACTCACAAAGAGATGAATCGGTTAGGTCAAAACGTGGGTCTAGATCTCCTCTCTCTTCCACTCAAATATGGGCAAGAATGGAAAAGAATAGGCACGCTTCAAGATCTAGAGCAAGTGTGGACAAAGTTTAGCATAATAGATAAGAGAGGAGCTGACTAAACTCAAAACGGGTGAAGGCTTACATAGAGACCCCAAAAATCTGGCCGTTGGGGCAATTTTTCAGAACGGACCGGTAGTACCAGTTTTGACCTGTACTACCGCATGTGCCGAAGCAAAAGCGAGTAGAAGCAGCAAAGGCGATGCTAGTGGGCAAGCATTGTGGCAGCAGCAGCGGGCAAATAGGCAGCAGCAATAGCACGGCAAAGAGCACGGGCAAGCAGCAATAGGCAGCGCGCAAGCGGCAGAAAGCTAGGCAGCAGCAAGCAAAGAAGAAAGCGGGTCAATGAGGAGGCGCAGAGCAGGCTGCAGCGATCTGACAGCGGCGCAAGTTAAGCGGTAGCAGATGGCGAGCGGCAGCGCGCTGTGACAGCAGAAGGCCATCCGAGACAACGGCGCCAAAGGCTAAGTGATTGGATCTGGATCGAATCTGGGAAAGAAAAACTGGGTCGGCCGGTAGTACCGGCTCACTGATGGTTTACGGGCCGGCCGGTAGGACCGGAAAACCGGCCGGTACTGAGAGCTGGGCCTTTTGGTCGCCGATGCACGATGCGACTGCAGTCCGGCCCGTAAAAATAAAAGGCCCTTCTTTTTTTCTTTTTAAACCGAATAACAGACAAAATTCAATCTGCGATAACTTTTGATTGGGAGCTCCGATTGATCCGATTCCAATTGTGTTGGATAGAGGACGACAAGTGTTTCCCAATAAAAAGTGGAAATATTGGTTATCACCAAGTGAGAATACATTAAGTATAATAATGTGAGATACCTCACTTGGTGAGAAACCGGAAAGCCGTCAAGATCAAAATCGCAACAAGATGTAAACGGAAGATCAGATTTTGATGAACAAGAGCTTGTTATGGAGATTACCACAAGATATAAATCCTCACATGGATAAGACCAAATAGCAACCAAATATGATGATGCAAGTATGCAAAGGTTTGAGCTCTCTCCGAACGATGTGACCGAATTACTCATTCGAGAGTCCCTCTTGATAGTACGGTTATCTATCCGAAACCTATTCTCCCACACACAACATGAGACCGGCAAAAGGGAAAACCTATCAAGATTATACCTTTGTCTTGAGCATTCCACTTGATCTCGATGTAGACGAACTTGACCTTCTCAAGATGGAACGCCTTTCTTGATTCCTCATCATCGACCTCGCATATTGAGCTTGCACAACATATCTTCTTTGCATTTCATCGACCTTGAAGCCAACACATGCTCCAAGCGATGCCAATGGACAAATCCTACAAGTATAACTTAATACACACATTAGTCCATAAAGATTGTCATTAATTACCAAAACCACACATGGGGTCCCAACATGTTCTTTCAAACATCATTGGTCCGGTAAGGACTAATGTTTAAAGAAGCAAGATGCCATTATGCATAAGTAATGTAATGCAATTTGATAAACTCGAATTCCCGGAATAAACGTCGTTGATCTAGGGTTTGGAAACTGGAAGTGGTTTCTTTGGACTGTGTTGCCCTTTTTGATTAAGTTTCACACTTGTGCTTCTTATTAAGGCTTGTGAGTGTGTGTAAAGCAATGTGTCAGTATAATAAGTAGTATACAACAATAAAACACTCAAGTGTGGAATGACATCCAAAGATTTCTTATATGAAGGTTGTTACTTAAGTAGATTCTTTTTGGAATGCTCAAGAATTACTTATGATGTATGTTAAAAGAATAACTTTTGAAGAAGACCTTACTTTACAAAATAAAGGCATTTAAACTTGTAACTAGGTATTATTAAGGTTTTTATGTTAACTCATGTTATTATAAAAGAGAAATAGATTTAATCAAGTTAAGTGGATTAACATATACTTAAGACTTGTTTATTCTTGATATTAGATGGTACTATTTTTTTCACTTCATAATGATTATTTAAGGTTAATTAATAGTGGTAACACTTATATTTGAGTCATGTTTTCTTAACATTACAATTGAATAGAATTATTTATCTCCTTACAAATGAGTGGTTATAATTCATCACATGGAAACAACATTACTTAACTACTTATGAATTATCTTTGGGTATTTAGTATGTTTATAAACTTGTGGTTAGAGTAATGGTAAAAGGTTTTATTAAGTTAAAATATTATTTTTGAGGATTTTATATTTGATATGAATCTATTTGGGAA
Source organism: Avena insularis (assembly GCA_023614405.1). Lineage (NCBI taxonomy): Eukaryota > Viridiplantae > Streptophyta > Magnoliopsida > Poales > Poaceae > Avena > Avena insularis. The sequence goes on along the minus strand of JAJUPC010000740.1, from coordinate 9,594 downwards.
ATAATATACACTTATTTGCGAATAATAATTCAACAAAATTGTATTTAAGATGTTTTGGACTATTTTGACTTCATATTATCAATATTTTAAGACTAATATTATTTTTAGACCTTTAAGGGACAATATTAGAGGTATTAGCAATTTTTTACATACTTTTATGAATTACCAACTAAGGAAATAGGTTTGAATTTAGTTTATTAGGGTATTTAATTTTTATTTACTTCAAAAGTGGAGTATTATATTTTTAACATGTATATATTATTTGTGTGATCATTTTGGTATATTATATGTATTTTTATGAATTTTAAATATTAAGATATGATTTGTATAAGATTTATTACTTTATAAACACTTAATAAATAATAGATATTTAATTAAGTGATATACTATTTTATGTTTATATTTTTACATTGTAGTTATTATGTTTCTAAGAATTTTGGTATATTATTTATATTTTTATCATTTACCATTATTAAAATATGAATTTTCAAACTTTTCTTACTTAGAAAATCTTTATTAAATAAAATTATTTAAATAGTTAACACAATAATGTATGATAATAAATTTAAATTGTAGATTTTACTTTTCTATAAATTTTCTTTTATTAAACATATTTTCATGGATTATAAAACAAAAGGTATTGAATTAGTAATATTTATTCATTTTCTAATTAAATTTTAAATATGGAAATCCTTTTTGTACCCAGACTAAAGCTAGCCATAGTCACTACCTAGTGGGGTCCCTGACCAGGTCACCTACCACCTAAGCATTGACTAGTTCAACATGTTGACTATGCAGTAGTGACACAAACATGACGTCACGCTGACACGAGTATGGCTTCCACCACCAAATGGTGGTCGCCGGCGGCGATCCCACACGCCCCAGCAAGCGTGGTTGGTTGCATTCGAAAGAGGAGACTAGGGCGAACCTAGGGGTGGCTGCGCCGCCCGCTATTGGTCACTGGAACCTCGCCGGCAACGAGTTTTGGTGGCAATGCAGTCGGAACTCCCGTGGGGTACATGGCTACAGCGAGCGAGCGACGTATCAGAGAGGGCCATGGGGTTCAGGAGCTCACCAGGAGCGCGATGAGATGGTTCGCGAGGCCGAGGGAAGTCACACGACAGCAAATCAATGATGGTCGGAGCTCAGGAAGATGAGGTCATGGAGGTCGATTATGGGAACGCACGGCCGTCCTTCCACGAGGTGAACCGGGGTAGCACGACGGTTCTCTAGGGCTTCACGGCAAGGCACGGCAAGGTCGAGAACGGCCGAGCTCTCCAACATCTAGAAGCTAGGGTTTGGGGCAAAGGATAATTTCGGGAGGAAGAGGAAGGGAATGGGGATAAGGATGAGGAAGGAGAGACGCGGGGGGTTCTTATCCTCCAGAGTGACGTCGGCATCTACACGAATCGTAGCACGATGTTGGTGGACAATGAAGCACCGGACAACAAGTTGCTACATCGTCGGCATCCTTCTGGCACGGGGAATAAGAAAGGGAAAAAGAAACGAAGGGGTACGTGGGCTGGTGTTGGGCCGAAGTGGATTGCAGCGAAGTAAGCGGAAAGAAAATGTGTTGCGGCTGGGCGGTAGATAGGCAGAGAGGAAGCTCTGGGCCGGCCTACTGGCTCGGGCCAGGTCCTTTTTTCTTTCTGTTTTCTTTTTCTATTTTCTGTTTTCACAAAACCTTTTCAAATATCTTTTTCTCAGTATTAAAAATGTCCTAAACTTCTGTAAGACATTAAAATATTGCAGGGTTTATTGTAACTAATCAAGTATTATATTCTTTGTTATTTTCAAAATTTATATTTATTTAGAAGGTTCTTTTTATTAAATAGTGTTATTAAGAATTACGGTTTTAGGGTGTTTGGTTTATTACTTAGAGAATGATCCAAATATTTTTTATTTTATTTGGATTAATGAAACTTTAAATGGTTTGGAAAGACTAAAGAGGGTTTTAAAATTATCCTTACAGTTACCCTTGTGGTTCTCTAAGGATGATAAGTGACTTCATTCTTGAAATTATAATAAAAATGAAATAAGATTAGGCTTTATCTATATATGTTTATACAATGATACTAAGTAGGAGCAAAATAACTTGATATACTTACACAACCAAGAATTACCTCTTATTCTAAATATTTTCTTACTTAGTTAGTGTGGTTGACTCTTAATGAAAAAGTACCATATAATGGTTGATGATGAGCATTACTCGTGTGATAAATGTAGTCATCTACCATGTGGAAATTGTTTAGGTTTTAGAGGTGTGATATAGACAATGATTTTAATATGGATTGATATAGTATTGGTTAATAGCTTCTCGGGAATTCCTACCTTCCCTACTTCATAATTCTTGATTCCTACTTAAGGAATTCCTTTCCTAGATATACTACTACTTCACATCTATCATAATACCTTAATATGGTAAACTTACTTCACATATATACCCCCACTAATATTTTATCTACTTAAATTCATCTGCAAATCCAATGAGCTTTACACTGAAGCTATAAATGATCTCCTCATATGGATAACTCCCACTTCTATAATGCTCTAATGAATCCAAATACATTTGATTACTTATTCTCATCCTTTACGAATTACTTTGCAATCCCACTTATAAATCTCAGAATCTTGTCATTAAAGCTTTTCATAATCTTCTCATATCTACACTTGGTTATATCAAACTACTAATGATAACCTCTAACCCATTAAGTAGTTACTTCTAACTCCACCCATAATTTCCTTTATCACCCATCACTAATATTCCTCCAACAGATGTTTATAGCAATTACTACTTCACCCGAAGTGTTTACTATTCTCTAAGAGGATTAATAATACTTCTATAACTCAATGTTGCTCTAGTATGATCTTGGTCATACTATCTTAACTTTAGTTATCTCTAGTAACTTACACTTCATATTACATCACTATTACTTGTCATGGCTAATATTAAGATAATATATCTACACTAGGGTTTAATCATGCTTTATCCACCAATGTCACTTATGCATCATGTAATCAATCACTCTTAGTGACTTCAGCATGATCATTATAATCCTTTGATCATTTATGGCTTAGGTTTCTAGTTGGCTAATCAAGGTTTTCGTTAATACAACATTAGAGTTGTATTATAATTATCTTCTTAGTATCTCTATTTTACTAAGAGATATTATTCGTTGGCTATGCCTATTTGATCCAATAAGATTAATCCTTGGTAACCATATCTCCAAAATTCATCCTTATAATCCACTTGTTACCAATATATACCTTTATTTAAGGTAACTCTTCTATTCCATTCAGGAGTGAGTTAACTCCACCAATTATCATATTCATTTAATTCTATTCAAACACTCCCATCCTATAGATGATATCTAAAACTAGCATTCCTACTTACCTCTTCTTACTTCTTTCTCTAAAGGCTTTAATGTGAATGTTATGACAAGGACAAGAGTTTAGAGATCAAGAATTGATAGGTTAAGAATTGATAGATCAAGGATTGATCACTCAACATTGATGAACAACAGATATTAGGTGAAAGTACCGACTTTGAATCGACTAGAGGGGGTGAATAGGCGACTACCAATTTTTAATTTGTTAATCAATTTTAGGCTTGGCAAGAAGATAATTTCTCTAGATGTGCAACTAGATGAACAACCTATATGCTAGAGAACTAATAAAAAACACAAGAGTGGTAAAGAGCCAGTAGTAAAGGTAAGGAATGAGATAACCAGAGCGGGGACACGGAGATGTAATTCCTGTAGTTCACTTCCAAGGAAGCTACGTCTATGTTGGAGAGGTGTAGGGGCCACACAAGGTCACCTGAGTGCCACAAAGGCCTCACCTTCTTCTCCGGTGAGCACCCCCACAAAGGAGGCCTCACAATCCACTAACCGGTGACCTTGAAGGCGCCAACCGAAACCTTTACAAACAAGGTTGAGGGGGAAGCTCCACAACTTAATTGGAGGCCCTCAATGAAAGCACGGAGCTTCACAATGCATGCCCTTAGCTCCGAGGATGTCCTACACCATCTAGGGTTCCAAGAAACCCAAGAGTAACAAGATCCACAAAGGATATGTGGGGGAATCAAATCTTCTTTGGTGAAAGTGTAGATCTAGGTCACCTCTCCCACCCCTCAAAAGATCAAGAGGTCTGAGTGGATAGGGAGAGATATCTAGTGAGGTGAAGCTCTGGTATTAATGGAGGAGAGAGAAAATTAAAGAGTTAGGTAGGAGGAAGAAGAAGGGAGCCTTAAATAGGCCCCCTTCAAACTAAACCGTTGGACTTTTCGTGACACCACCGGAAACTCCGGTGGGGGCAGAAGTTCCGCTCAGTGTGGCTTCAACGGCTCGAAGACCGTTGACGCACGCTCCAAAGCTCGACCAGAAGTTCCGGTCATACATGACCTGAAATTCTGGTGGAACTTCCGGAGCAAGTTCCGGGCCAAGTTCCGTCAATTAGATAACTTCCATACATTGGTGTTCTGAGCTTGACCAGAACTTGGAGCGGAACTAACTGGTTCGCGAACTGCCTGACCAGAAGTTCTGATGCCTAGGCGGAAGTTCCACTCAGAGACTCAGCGGAAATAGCACTGGAAATTTTGTTCGAAGGATCTAGTCAGGCTTGGCCAGACCTGCGACCGGAACTTCTAGTGCTACTTCCGGTGGAAGTTCCACCAATAAGAACAATACAAAATAGTAGGTTCTAAACTATGGCCGGAACTTCTGCCAGAAGTTGGACCGGAAATATAGCCAGATCCATTCCACAGAGATCCCTGAGCGGAACTTCCGGCTCCTGGCTGGAAATTCCGATCAGACAAAAACAACACCAATGGCTCAGAAACTCGCTCTCTCGCTGATGGATAGGATGGTTGTGGAAGTGCAAATATGGTTTGTGCAAGAACAAATGATTCCCCACAGCCTTCCGAGGTGGACCCTCTCTTGATAGTACTGCGATCTAAAACAATAAAAAGAGAGAAAGAGAAAACGAAAGACCGTCATCTTCACGAGACTTCAAGAATGGCATCCACACACTCCATAAGCTCCATAAATAAGCAAGTAACCTGAAACTCAAGCACAAGGTTAGATCACAAGTGGGATTGTCATCATTATCAAAATAACAAGGGAAAACATAGTCCTTTCAATCTTCCCCTTTTTGTTGTTTGATGACAATCCCATAAGATTTGCATAAGAAAGAGCAGATTTTGCAATGAATGGAACAAGCTCCCCCTACGTGTGTGCAGAGTAGAGAGAAAGCTCCAAGGAAAAAACTAGCACACATATAAGCGGGCCCCCCTTTCCATTGCAAAAACAGCACAGGTGCAAGGAAGAAAATGATAGGGGACATACCTTTGCACCATACATATGTGGTGAGAGACAATACATACATATGTGGTGAGAGACAATAGATGAAATAATATCAAAGAAGACTCCACCACCATATACCACCATATACAACCAGCCATAAGCCAACAACATGCATAACAAACCACATAGTCTCATACATAGATAGAGGCACAAATAACGAGGTCCACAAGCACACATAAACAAGAGAGAGTTCACGAGCAAGAAAGGATCAAAGAAATAACAAGCTCGTGACTTGACCCATGAAAATCCCGTGAACAACCTAATAGATATCTTTCTCCCCCTTTGGCATCAAGACACCAAAAAGGGAGAAAAACACTCTAATCGCCCCAACTATGGAAAGGGGAAGGAGAAGGCTCAGGGTCCCAAGAGGCATTGTTCCATGCAGGAGGGGGACCGGTGACTTCATCCTCGGAATCAGACCACTTGCAGTTGTCACAGATCCACTTATCTTTGGGCGCGGTGAAGGAGTTGGTCTCGGGAGAGCAAGGAGCATTGAGCGCGGTCAAGATAGCCTTCTGTCGCTTATCAACATAGGCCTGGTACTCGTGGTCCTGCAAGAAACAAAATGTCTTCTTCACCTTCTTCAGCAGCTTCTTCGCCCAAGATGGCTGCCTCTCAAGACTGGGACCACCAGCACTAGAACCAGCACGTGCTGAAGGGGCACCAGTAGCAGCCCCAGACTTCCAAATGGCTTCTTCCTTTTCATCTTGGGTCCTAGGATTCTCATGCTTCATCACACGCAGCTTCTTCTTCTCATGAATAGTGATGCTATCCTGAGGATAGGGGTACCAGTTTCTTCCCTCCACTTGGCGTTGATAAGAGTCTGAATGTAAGGAGCAAAGGGGCATGAACGCTTCTCAATCATAGCAAGCCAAATCTCATGGAATAGAAAGTGCATGACGTCCAACTTCTGATCAGAATCCTGGTGACGATAAGTCTGGTACATGAGATCAATCTGAAAGGCATGAATCTGATCAGAATTGCCAGCCTTGGGAGAGATGGTGTTCTGGTAGACCTTGCGCATAATATCATAAACTAGCTGTAGATGGTTAGCCTAGCAACACACACCCCAACCCTCTATGTAGAGGGTCTCCATAACCTCAGGTGCAGAAGCCTTGGAGAAGTGACAACGCCAACCATTAGCACCCTTTTCAGGCGAGAGAGGGTAGCCTAGAAGAGCACCAAACTCAGACCAAGTGGAAGTCAACGGATGATTCTTGGTCATCCACTTCAAAGTGCCATTGATAGGATTTGTACCCATGTGAAGAGTGAAAAATAACTGAGCAATAGAGGTCGCATCAAAGTTCTGATGGTGTTGCATGATGGGGAGCAATCCAAACTTCCTGCACATCTCAAGAGCTTCCCCAAAGTACTCAGGCTTGCTTTCCATATGAGCCACATTGATAAACTTCTGAGGGGCAACAACAAACTTTGACTTGGTGGCATATAACTTTTCAAAGATTTCCTCTTGGCGATGATTATAGAAAAGGGGATCCACGCAAAGAGAATCACACGGAACAAGGTAGGGGTCAACACTGTGAAAAACAGCATACGCCTTCTGAGGCCACTTCGAAATCTTTACCTTGGTGGAATCTGGCCCAATTCCTTATTTTGAGAGGCAAGAGTAGGTCGCTTTTCTTCCACAGCAGCAGCACGGCGAGCAGCAGAAGCTTTCTGACGGGCAGTCTGAGTGAGGGGTCGCAGGACCTCTAGATCATCTTCATCAATCTCCGGAGGTCTGGGAGGAACACGGTTGCGCTTGCCTCTACGGGAACCACCTTGCCCTGAGAAGAAAGAAGAGAATAGTGAGGTATGGGGGGTAAGTGCACAAGTTCGATAGAAGAAACAAAGAGAGATTGAAAAAATACATGCAGTGAATCAAATATAGTGCACCGGAATTTCCGGTGAACGGTCGAAACTTCCGGTGACAAAGTCACCACCAGAAGTTCCGTTCGTGACCCACCAGAAATTCTGGTGAAGTCACGAACACAATAGTTCAACAGGAAACGACAAGGTAAACAAATCTAGAGGTGCACATATACGGATTCGCACACATGTATTGGTTTAATCTACCCTAGCAAGGATTCCTAGGCCTACCAAGATCTCCCAACAAGTTCTAGCCAAAGAACAAGCCTAGACAAGATGAGCCCTAACTCAAGCAGTGGTATGAGCAAGATCTTCATTAATGGAGGGAGTTGAGGGAAAATACCAGGGTCCATGGCGGGAGATCATGGTGGGGAAGGATCCCACGGAGCAGATCTGGAAGAGGTTGGCCGGAGACGGAGGGGCCGGAGCACCTCCGTGGGGTCGTTGTCGCCGGCGGCTGTTCCAAATAGAACGTGGGTCTTGGGGAAAACTGGGAGAAGACCTGTTTTTCCCAGGCCCCACATTATATAGGTCGATGAGCCTCATCGGAAGTTTGGGTGAATGACTGGAATTTCCGGTGAACCGGAAGTTCTGAGCACAAGCGGAAGTAGCCAAGTCAGGGAGAAGTTCCGGAGAACTTCGCATTGACCGGTACTTTCGGCAACTGGCCGAAATTTCTGGTGACGCTAGAAACACCTTCCTAGGTTTGGAAGAGATCATGGAAGAACTTGTGCAGGGGGCTTGGGGAAAGAAAAGGCTTAGGATAGAGAGCTCAAAATGGGAAGAACCAAAACAACAAAAGACACCAAGAAAACACAAGAACAACCAAGCACAAAGATACAAGGAAAACCAAACAAGAAACACAAAGAGTCGATGGCCGAGGCCACCTTATATAAGAGTAAATGGCTTGACACCGCAAAGATATATCTTGGGTTCATTACCAACACTCATCATGAAGCTCAAATGGTCTCCTTAAGAGACTATAGAGTATGAAAACTTTAATGTGCGCATAATGGGGATAGTGTTTGTTCATAAGAGGAACTACACTCCCCCTAAGTCCATGCCTACATCTAAACAAACATACACATTGAGACATGGGTAGGTGTGCAAGGTAGTCAAGACACATTGCTCGAATCTATGATATTTAGCTCATGCCATAAATCTCGAAACCTTGCTTCATCTAGAGGCTTCTTGAAAATATCCGCAAGATTGGCCTTGGTGGGAACATACTCCAAAGAAAGGTCTCCTCTTGCAACATGGTCCCAAATGAAATGATGACGAATATCAATATGCTTGGTCCGGTTGTGTTTCACGGGGTTGTGAGTGATGGAAATAGCACTCTCATTGTCACAAAGGAGAGGCACTTTGTCAAAAGAAAGTCCAAGATCCTTCAAGGTTTGATTCATCCATAGCAATTGAGCACAACAACTTGCGACGGAGATGTACTCAGCTTCGGCAGTGGACATAGACACACAGTTTTGCTTCTTTGAGGACCAACACACCAAGGATCTCCCAAGAAATTAACAAGCTCCGGAGGTTGACTTCCTTCCCACTTTGTCTCTAGCCCAATCCGAGTCTGTGTATCCAATGAGGTCAAAGATGGATCCCTTGGGGTACCACAACCCAAAGTTTGGGGTATGAAGCAAATATCAAAATATTCTCTTGACCTCCACCATGTGGCTTTAGTTTGGTGTGGCTTGGAATCTTTCACACATACCCACACTCAACATAATATCCAGTCAGGATGCACAAAGATAGAGCAAAGAACCAATCATAGATCGATAAAGTTTTTGATCCACATCCTTACCCTTAGGATCGAGATCAAGATTAACCTTAGTTGGCATGGGAGTCTTGGCACCATTGACTTGATCAAACTTGAACTTCTTGAGCATGTCTTGAATGTATTTGGCTTGGTTGATGAAGGTCCCCTTCCTCAATTGCTTGACTTCAAATCCAAGGAAGAACTCTAACTCTCCCATCATAGACATCTCGAAGCAGTCGGTCATGAGCTTGGCAAAATCCTCATTAAAAGATTTGTTAATAGACCCAAAGATAATGTCATCAACATAGATTTGGCAAATGAACAAGTGGCCTCCTACTCTCTTAGTAAAAAGTGTGGGATCAATGAGGCCCACTTCGAAACCACAGTCTAACAAGAGCTCTCTAAGGCAATCATACCATGCATGTGGGGCTTGTTTGAGACCATAGAGTGCCTTATTGAGATTGTAGACATGGTTCGAGAAAAGTGGATCCTCAAAGCCTGGAGGTTGCTTGACGTATACCAACTCTTTCAAAGGACCATTAAGGAAAGCACTTTCAACATTCATTTGATGCAACTTGAAGTTATGATGAGTGTCAAAAGCAA